>JBBBDQ010000420.1:200000-495000 GCA_037127315.1 Ascarosepion bandense | reverse complement strand
TCCCAAGTGTAACAGTGCTTAAGTGAATGCAGGGTATTCAACTCGAACTCGAACTCGAATTCGAACTCGGCTCACCGATTTCTCTTTCCGAAAGGATATCCACAGCACCACAACGCACATCCGTCACTAAACGCTTACAGCACCTGGTATTCCCAAGGGGGTCACCCATCTAAGTACTGACCAGGCTCAACGTTACTTAACTTCGGTGATCGAGCGAGAACCGGTGCATTCAACGTGATAGGTCGTAAGCCTAGCTGGAAGAGCTTGGAAGAGAGGATAACGATATAATCAAGATCCTTCACACAACTCCAAACAAAAGGCAAGGAAGGAAAACCCCACAAAAAAGTATTAATCTCGACTGAGTTTGGGAAACTTATTTTCCTAAAAAAACATTTTTTACCGAAAGGTTTGATAAATTTCAAGCAACAACAGGTCTAAATAATCGGTCAATGAATTCCATATGTTTCATTATAAGAAAATGGCTTATATTACCATTATCACAGCGGAACAAGTTGGGACCTTAAATTCTGTTTTCTCTAAGATACGTTTCCTTTTTACAAGAGGTTATATATACAGAAAAGTATAATCTAATTTAAAATTTGATTATATTCTTGCGTAATAAGTTCTCCGAAGAGATTGTATTTGTAATTATAAAATATCACGAATTCAGTTTACACACACACATACACACACACACACACACACATACACACACACACACACACACACACACACATATATATATATATATCCTATACATGCAGTGGTAGGATAACTCTCTAAGAGAGCTCTAATATACATGTATATAAATACATATAGAGCAAATAAAAGAAAAATTAAGGCAGACACGTTATTTTATGGTAAATCGGAAGTTTAGGCCTATTTCAGGCAAACCATTATCAGCTTCCGTCTTTATTGTACAAAAGATTTTACTCGAATATATATATATATATATATATATATATATATATATATATATCACCGACTGACGCCTTTTGGTCGGGTTTCAATCCTGGGTAAAAAGCAATCGGAGTCTAACCGTACTGATGAGCTGTGATACGGCGAAACAGGTCTGTCTGCAGATGACAATATATATATATATATTGTAATTTTGTTATTTGAATGATTTATAAAAGCTTGATATCACTACACAAGAATTTTCATGTTTCATAACAATATTGCTCTTCTTCAGGTGATATGTTAAAATAAATGGTGAAAATGATTTTTTTTTTGTTTTAAATATAAGATGAATTCATCGTTATTTAGAAAATTACTCACTAAGTACACCATTCTGTCAGACTTGGGCTACATCTAAGTGGCCCTTAGAAAATAAACTCCCCAGTTTCGTGATGTTTGATTTGGGCGACTTGGATGTTTTTGCAATATCTCTCTCACTTTCCTTCTTGCACATTCCATCTTGCATTTGCAAAGCATTAAATAAAGCACGATAAAAAACTTAATCACAGGGCCTTAGCAGTCGTCCTCAGTGAAACATGTAAAAAAGAATAAGTGTTGTCCAAATACACAATTATATATATATATATATATATATATATATATATATAGATTGATTGATTGATTGATTGATTGATTGATTGATTCTTTAATTAGTTTTTGGTCATTATAATATTATTAGACTAGTACAGATTTGTATTAAAATGTGCTCAATACAGTTATATTGTAGAACTTTTTAATATTCTTCATTTGTAAACGAGTTATTATGCGACCTAGGTTTCTACCACGTGGTGTCTTCAGGAGATTTGCAATAACTGATTTTACCGCTTACCGTTTCTTTTTTTTTTTTAAGAACGCTCACGTAAGTGTGATTTTTTTTAACGCTCACGTAACGGGGAATAATTGAACTTGCGATTTTTAAAATGACAAGAAATAACGTTTTCATCTGAAGACACAACGCATAATAACTCGTTTACTTCTACTCGGCTCTGTTTAGGGATTCCGTAACCCCTCGGTACGGTCTCGCATCCGCGACAACCTTAACTCGACTCGGCCCTGTTTAGGGATTCCGCCGCCGTAACCTAACTTCTCGGTCCGGCCTCGCTTTCCGCGCAGACCTTAACTCGACTCGGCCCTGTTTAGGGATTCCGCCGCCGTAACCTAACTTCTCGGTCCGGCCTCGCTTTCCGCGCAGACCTTAACTCGACTCGGCCCTGTTTAGGGATTCCGCCGCCGTAACGTAACCTCTCGGTACGGTCTTGCTTTCCGCGCAGACCTTAACTCTACTCGGTCCTGTTTTGGGACTCCGCCTCTCGTCAAGTATCTTCCACTGTCACGAGCTCTCTTCCACGCTCGTCACTTCAACCTAGACCCGAAGACGGGACGTCCCGAATCAGCTAGGCGACTTATCCAGCATCTCCAGTCGACCAGCTACCCTGCGAATGCCTCATCTCGACCCGGCACTGGACGAGGCATCAACGCTCGCCGTACCAACTCCATAGAGGCTACTAACCTTTGGACCTGGAGCGAACCCGAACTACATCCTCTACCAACTTACGTAAATAAAAACCAAGTTTGTTATAATTTTTGCCTCTGCCTTTGTCTCCTCATTGTCTTGGCTGTTTCACACTTATCAAGAATTCAAGTTTGTAGGGTCGACTTCCTCCAACGACCCCGCAACATATATATATATATGCATGTACATACATATATTGATAGGACAGTAATTCATTGTCATTGTATAAATTTGAGAAAAATCATTAGATGAGGTAAGAGATGAAATTGCTAAGGAGCATAATGATGGAAGAGGGCTTGGAAAATATGATACTCAAAGGACAGATAATTGTAAAAGTGGGTGATGAAAACAATGTATAACCTATTTAATGAGGTTGAGTAAATAGATAGCAGATCAAGGTTATGAGAAATAACAAAAAATTAACATTTATTAAAAGCTTCGAAGAACAGGAAATTTTGGAGAGCCATGATCGCCTATCTCTGGAATAGACATGGCACAAAAAAGAAGTTATAACATTTTATGTTAGGTACCTTCACTCATTTTCGATGTTAAAATTTTAAATTGAGTTTTTAAAAATAAAAAAAGTTTCTTGAAACTTTTATTTTAGATTTAATTGAAAGCTAAATAATTAAATAGACTATTTCCAGTTAGCAAAATACTCTGATGTATTTGAAACAGAAATTATATTGATTGGAAATTAAAATTTTTCAATTTTGTTTTAATTTCTCAAATTTTTGACCATTTTTAAGCGATCGATGTAAACAAAAATTAATTCACGGCTTTAAAAATCTTGCAAAAATAAAATATAAAGCTGTAACACAATATTTTTAGAAATTTAGTAAATTTCATGTTACAATAATTTGATTTACATAAGTATTACTTATTTAAAACATGAAATTCAGAATAAAACTTCATGAAAAAAAATCGTTTATAGGCTGTTTTTTCAGCAATTTGGTGGAAGCAACTATTTTATATAGTTGCTATGTCTTAACTTCAGACATTGATGTCAGTCAGTCAGTTAAGTGCCATACGTGAAACACGCTTGGGCGATCATGTCTCGAAAGAGACATGACTAGACTGGGCAGAAGATTATCCCGCAGTAGGTTGCCATTGCTTTCTGCGGTAGAGTGGTTGCCAACCAAGGCTATAGAACCCAATCTGTTCTGTTATTTAACCCATAACTGGAAGGAAGAGACAGATTAATACCTTTCCCAAGGGTATTTGCGCGTAAGTGAATACAATGGATTCAGCTGGAATTCGAACTCAGCTCCCCGATTTCTCGTTTTGAGGCGATATCCACTGGACCACTACGCACATTGATGTCACGTTTCTTAAATTTAAGCAGATTTAAGCAGTAAAAAACAACGAAAATGTCTCAAAGATTAGTAAATAAAGAAGTTAACTACTAAAATATTTCAGTTTTATAAAAACATTTCCTTATTCACATTATCGTTTTGAAAGCTTTCAAGTGATTTAAAAAAACCGAAATAGTAGAGAAAATGTCGAGAATGAGAAAAAATAACAGACAATTCAACGAAGAAAATAAATGTGCGTTTACTTCACGCTTTAGCGGATCATTAATATTCGCTCCACTAATTTTCTCTCGGCTTCTTTACGCTTCCCTACGTACTTTCCTCTTTTTTTGGTCCTTTCAATGAACTCCAAGCAGACGACCTCTGAATGCTAACTGTCTGACGGATCCGAATTATATGCTGTGAGTTATTTACTGGTCAGAGGGAAGAAACTAGTGAGCAAGTTGTCTTTACTGATAGAACCATGAATCATATCAGCTTTCATGTTTTGATTTTAAAATAACAAATAATGAAAACAGACATACACTTATGAAAGGAAACATTTTCAAAAAGGCAAAAAATATCTAGTATATATATATATATATATATATATATATATGTGTGTGTGTGTGTGTGTGTGTGTGTGAGAGAGAGAGAGAGAGAGAGAGAGCAGCAATCTGTCGTCTAAACATGTTTCGTTAAAAAACGGCCGACAAGAAAGATTTTATAAAATTGTCCTTGTTGGTCGATTTTATAAAATTTTACTTGTCGGTCGATTTTAACAATATATATATATATATATATTATAAATTATAATTTAGAACATGTACAAATTATTATCTACTACAATTTGTACATGTTCTAAACTATAATTTATAATAACTATTCACAGCTATATATTGTATATCGAGCACTGTTTTAAATTAATGTTTTGAACGTTGTCAATTTTTTCTTCGGTTCGTATTCATCTGGATATATATATATATATATATATATATATATATATATATAAGAATCATAGCTTCGTATTTTGATTTTAAAATAACAAGTAACGATAACTGACATACACTTATGAAAGTAAATATTTGCAGAAAGACAATAAAAAATCTCTCTCTCTCTCTCTCTCTCTCTCTCTCTCTTTCTATATATATATATATATATATATGGGTAGCAATTTTTCATTTAAACATGTTTTGTTAAAAACGACCGACAAATTAATACATATATATATATATATATATATATATATATATATATCCATTTATTTATTAAAAATGTAATATCTATTTTACTATTGTTATTAAATCTATTATAATATTATCATATTCTAATACAATTTTTAATATATCATACAAATTTTTAGTGTCTATTTAATGATTAGAAATTTAAATACCTATTTGATTATTTTAATATCTAATTATTATTCTTTCATCATAGAAAACAAATTAATTTATATATGTAAGATAATATAAATTTATTATGAAGAATCATGTCAACCATATTCTAATGTGATTATTTTGAAATGCTTACGTAAGTCATTTATTTCATTACGTTTATTTAATAGATTTTATTCTTCAGATATTTAATATTATATAGTTTTTCATATAGACACAAGTGGCATGGGTCGTTTAAATTTAGATATTCTAGCTTTAAAAACAAATTCCCATTTTAATGTTGAAGTTTTATTTGTTTCTTTTAAATACCAATAATATTTTGATAGAGATGTTTTATTTCTATAATAATATTTTGATAGAGATGTTTTATTTCTATAATAATATTTTGATAGAGATGTTTTATTTCTATAATAATATTTTGATAGAGATGTTTTATTTCTATAAAAATAGACTGTCACTCTTGCCATTAATAGTAAAAGAAGAAATCATGTATTCCCCAAAAATATGATCTTTTTTTCAAATTTAAAGTGAATCTCTATTCTGATTAGTTAAATTGAACACACACATTTTTCTGTCTTCCTATATCCATAAATAATGAATGTATTGTTTCTTATATATCAAAAATATAAAATGTTTTCTTTCTTTTTTTTCTGTTTTAAAAAATAAGATACGAGAAACTAAAGAAAAAAAAATTTTCTAACAATAATGGATACATCAACGGAAATGGAGTCTAGACGGGGGTTTTGATTGACTGAGAATTTTGCTGTTAAGAATGAAAGAAGAAATCATGTATTCCCCAAAAATATAAACTTTTTTCACAAATTTAAAGTGAATCTCTATTCTGATTAGTTAAATTGAACACACATAAATTTTTCTGTCTTCCCACATCTTTGTTTCTTATATTCAAATGAAAATCATTTTCACTACAATGAGCTAACATTACCTGATGACAAGGTAAAAATCTCAGAACATAGAAATTTCTGTGACTATATTAATTTTAAATAAAAAAAATTAATTATGCTATGTCCTACAATATTTGTTTTTAAGAAAGTAAATGCGGGAGAACTCGGAATTGTAAAACTGTTGATTCTCTTATATATATATATATATATATATATATATATATATATATATATATAATCGTATCACCCCGAGCAAGGCTGTAACGCCACTGATGTGCAGGGGGCTACATAAGAGTAAAAAGATTAGATAGAAGAGAGTGAAGAGAAAGACAAATCGGTTAGAAAGGAGCAAGAGAAGGATGAGAATACAGGTGTGATGACAGTTGCAAATGTGGAGAGAAAGGAAAGAATATACAGGGTGGTGAAAAAACTAGATTCATGTGGTTAAGAAATGAGTATTGTCTTTGCATTTAATGTTTTTGAATGTATTGAACTCACCACTCTTGTCACTGGAACTAACCAACATCTATATCCACTGGACACATGGCCCAGGCTACAGCAGTGTTGAACAAGTAACTTAGAGAATCGGGTTAGAGGGAGATAATTCATAACTACCAAAAGAGGCTTTGCACAAGGAATGATATATCCCAGTGATCATAATAAAGCGTTCAGTTCAAAGTTCCTAGGATCTGAAAAAGGCCGAAGCATGCAACGATCAAAACATCATACAAATGACAACCAAGATGAAGACCCAAAATATTTTTTTTATTCGTATCACCCCGAGAAAGGCGGTAATGCCACTGATGTGCAAAAAGCTACATAAGAGTAAAAAGATTACATAGGAGGAGAGTGAAGAGAAAGACGAACCAGTTAGAAAGGAGCAAGAGAAGGATGGGAATACAGGTGTGATGACAGTTGCAAAGGTGGAGAGAAAGGAAAGAATATACAGGGTGGTGAAGAAAAAACTAGGGTCAAGTGGTTAATAGATAGATAGATAGATAGATAGATAGATGTAAACGTCTTGTCAGATACACTAACAGTTATGAACAGACTGAGATTGATGTAGGAAGGAAATTACTGAATAGTAATTGGAATTCACCTGAAGCGATCTGAATGTGTAATGCTCCTCATGCCAATGACATTTACACCGAGCTTCTCTATGGCATATGATTTCATTGAATTTCTTTTAATGCGTTCCTCTCGAATTTATATATCGATTTGGGGTCATCAGGAGAGAATGTGCACCGTTTCGGGGCCTTCCTTCTCAACGGTTTCACTTGCACACCAGTCCCCCTCACTAATGTGAGGCCCAATTATAACGATATACTAGTGTGTTGTAGATATACTAATTCAAATGTCTAAAGGCGAAAAATAGATATGGACACTTACAAATATATCGAAATATCATTCCATCATCATCTATATGAAAAAAAAAGTCCAAAAATAATGGAAGCACTATTAATAAAAAAAGAAAAACCCAAACACTCAATAATATCAGCTACGAACACCCTGACAACGTGCTTACCGAGTTCGGAACATAAAACATACACACTAATCTGCAAACATACATAACACTAAATTCATTTTGTTACACGTAAAATAATATCCAACCTCGATAATGGCTAAATGTATAGCCGAAAGCACTCTAAAAAACAAAACATTTAGTCATTTTTATATAATTTATGTCTTGAAAGTAAACAAAACAAAACAAAATAAAATAAGAGCATAAGTTCAAATGAAACACGACATAAAAAATTAACAATAATAAATTGTCATTTTAAATGAAAAGGGCATAAAAGAGAGATTGCTGTCTAAATACACTATATATACATACATACATATATATAGTATTATATATATATATATATATATATATATAAAACATAGGTGAAGAGGCTCATACCTTGTTTCCTGTTTAGGATGTGGTTTCCGGTTTTTCTCTTTTCCAATTTTTCACTCATTTTTTAAATTTTTTTTTCAATTGGAGTAGATAGACTAAACTATCGCCCGGTTCACACTCCACCCACGTCTAGTGAACAGGTGAAGAGGCTCATTCCTTGTTTCCTGTCTAGGATGTGGTTTCCGGTTTTTATCTTTTCCAATCTTTTCACTCTTTTTTTTTTTTTCAATTGGAGTAGATAGACTAAACTATCGCCCGGTTCACATTATACCCCGGTCTATTGAACAGGTGAAGAGGCTCATCCCTTGTTTCCTGTTTAGGATGTGGTTTCCGGTTTTTATCTTTTCCAATCTTTTCACTCTTACGTAGCCCCACTGCGAATCAGTGGCTTTTTCGCCTTGCTTGGGGTGATATGATTAATATATATATATATATATATATATATATATATATATATATATATATATATAAAGTATACCTAGTCTGCCAACAAACCTACCAAGTTTTCACCTAAGCAGATCGCCAGGGAAAGCTGGCTAACGAGGAAACAAACAAACGGCATGATAAAGGAAACTCATTAACCCACGTGACCAAAAAAGGAAGACACCAAACTCAAATAGGGGAGAACTTTTATTAAGAAAACGAATTTTATGTAAAACATTAATAATTGCGAACACGAAAACACAAAACATCCAACGACAACTGAAGAAAATAAGGAAAAAGTCAAACCCACCAAACATACTTAATCCAAAAGCCAAGGCATTCTATGTCTACACTTATTTATTATTTCCGTTTTAGAATTCAATAAATTATTGGTGTGTTCATACGATTCTGTTGCAAGTTTTTCATTTCCACCCATCCTACAAAATTTCTGGCCGGCTTTATAGTTAGCACATCTCTTTAATATTTACCATTTTAAAATAGGGTCTATATTCAGCTCTTGTTTAATGGACCACACACAGGTAGAAAGAGTAGTGCTATGTTTATATTTTTCATTGTTAAATCTACAAGTGTGGTTATAGTATCTTTTTTTAAAACTATCTTGGGTAGCACCTAAGTATATTTTGGGTTCAGTATCTTCAGCGTTCTTATAAATTTTAACACGGTAAACAACACAATCTTGCTGGCATTTACCTTGTAACAGACAGTTGTTCTTAATTCTACAATTACAGCCAGTTATTCCTGTACGCGTTTCGTCTGTAACCTTTTTCTTGTTCAATCCACTAATAATTGAGCGCTTTTTTGTTAGTTGATTACCCGTCTCGGGTTTTTTCTTTGGGTTCCGTGCTGACTCGGTCCGAATTCTTTTGACTGATGTTCATGTGCTTAGCTCTTTCTTGTTTTTATAACCATTTTTCCTTCCACGTAGATCCGCGGAGGGTTTCTTGACACGAGTATAGTTATAAGTTTGTCTTTATATATATATATATATATATATATATATATATATATATATATATATTAAAAAAGAATTAATTCAAAGATGTTGAATGGCCATTTCGATATGAAGATCATGGAGCTCTCTTCCTGTATCATTTTTTAATATTAAAATAAATTATTAATATTAATTAGGATCGGGTTTTTTGGAATTTACCTTCCTGCTTTTTTCCCTTGGATTGAAGTATCTGAATTAAAATATATATATATATATATATATATATATATATATATATATATATATATATATTTCATTTCACCCCAAGCAAGGCAGTTTTACTTTCACTGGTGCACAGAGGGGTTACATAGGAGGAAAGTGATGAGAAAGTGGGACAGGTTATTGGGAGTGTCAGGAAGTGGGTAAGGAAAGGATGAGTATACTGGTGTGATGCGAGTGTAGTGAGGGACACAAGAGCGTGGGAGAAAGGATGTGAGTCAGTGAAATAAGAGATGACTATTGACCTCAGATTTAAATTCTTGGCGATTGTAGCTGTCAGGGAAGCAAGTATACGGTAGGGAATTCCACAGGCGGGAAGTGCAAGAAAAGAAGCTGTGGAAGTTGCAGTTACATTTTATTGGTTTGACTGTAAAAGGGTGGGACTTCGTTGCTAGTCTTGTAGCTTGAGTAAATTCCTACACAGGGGGCACCAGTAGTTAAATTCATCGGAGCAGAAGCCGTGAAAGTATTTATAGAAGGGGTACAGAGTATATATATATATATATATATATATATATATATATATATAATTATTGTAATATAATTAAGTTAACAATTTCGCGAGACAAAAAATTCTGTTGTTTCGGAATCATATTTTTACTATGACTCCATCTTCAAGTCAGTATTTTTGGATCGACTTAGGATCCAGAACAAAGGCATACTGAACTGAAGAAATCACGTCGTGACATTTATTCTTAGAATGTCGAAGGTATCTTGATAGTTGACATTTAGAGAAGAAAAAACTACTTAATATAAAAGTGATTTTAGAAAATTAATAAAATAAAAAATAAAGCACCTTGGAAAATTTAATCAATGAATAAATTTCATACGCTGCAATATCTATACCTACTCATCTCATTAAAGAAGTGGGACATTCTTTTTCTTATATGTGTCTTGTCCCTTTAGGATGTTGTCGATCATGGCTTTCCACAATTTTTTGCCCTTTGTAGCACTTAATGCATTTTGTCTTTTTATTTCTCCAAAACATTGATCTACCATCCGTTTACTCAAGCTCGCAAGGTAGGGTTAGGGATTTTTGTTTTCTGTCCCTATTGACTTCAATCGGTTCTGTGAGTGTCAATTTTTCCAAGCCCGCTTTCAACCACCAATCAAACCCTCTAGCGCAATGAAAAAGTATAGACTCAGTCATCTGTTTCCCGGGACTGGCTGGCCTGTGCCAGGTAAGGAATTGTTGAAAGTACTGTTAAACAGAAAGCCATAAAAATGCATTAAAAATTTATAATGGAATAATTAATGAATCATACTTTTTTTAGAATATCAAATTAACCTAACACATCACTCAATAAATTTCGGGCCTAACTAATAAAACAGTAGCTTTTAGGCAAAATTCGACTTTATTCATCAACATAGTTTCCTTCTAGGATGATTTTTTTTTTAAATCATCTCACCCCAAGCAAGGCATTCCACTGCCACTATTGCGCATGGGGCTACATAGGGGAAGGTAAAGAGAAGGAGTGGTTAGACATAGGGAATGTCAGGAGGAAGGTGACAGATGAGTAAGGATACCGTGGACAGATGGGAAGAGTGTTTGATAGAATGGGAGCAGGTTAGTGTGTTAGGAGGTGTCTATTGACCTTACATTTAAACTCCTGGAGATTGTAGCCGTCGGGGAAGCAATCGTTTGGAAGAGAATTCCACAGTCGGGAAGTGCGAGGAAAGAAACTGTTGGAGTAGAAGTTACGGCTGATACACTGATTCCGACGTTTCTCTACCAATTCGATGCCATTTTTATAGAAAGATTTGTCTTTGGCCTCAAAATTTCCCTCAGTCTCAAATATCACTTTTTCATTAGAGCCAAATCTCTTCCCCTGGAGCATTCCTCTGTTTGCAAACAGTCAGTAGTTACTTGAGGCCGGATATGGAGAACAGGGTAGATGTGGAAGCAATTCGAATTGGAATTCATGTAGTTTTGCTAACGTTGCGATCGACTTGTGACACGGTGCGTTGTTTTGATGAAAAATCATTTTTTTATTTTTCATTCGTGGTTGTTTTTTTAGCGATTTCTTTCTTCAAACTCACTAATAATGTTATATAATATTTGCTATTGATGGTTCTTCCTTTCTCAAGTTAATCAATGAACAAAATACTTTGAGCATTCCAAAATACGGAGGCTAAAATCTTGCCTGTTGATGTTTGCGCATTTGGTCGCTTTGGATAGCTTTCACCTGCTGCTGCCCACTCTGCTGACTACCGATTTGACACCAGAGTGAAGTGGTGGACCCAAATTTTATCCATTGTCGCATATTTACGCAAAAACACCTGCTTGTTTCGTGGAAAAAGTTGCAAACAACGTTCTGAATCGTCTAGGAATTGTTGTTGACTGTGAGCAAACGCGGTACCCACTTTGAACACAACTTTCTTATTGAAAAATGTTTATGCAAAATGGTGAATCCACTGCCTTCTAATATATTCAACTCCTCTGCTATCTCACACAACTTCAGTTTACGATCAACCAAAACGAGTTTTTGGATTTTTTTTGTGTGTGAGTTTTTTGGAACAACTGTTGATTTTGGACGACCTGAGCGTTCAGCATTAATTGTGTCTGTACGACCGCGTTTAAAGTCAGCATACCACCTATGTTTGCTGTTTCTGACGAAGCAGAGCTCGATTAACACTTATCAAGTCATTTTTTGCTTGAACAGTATTTTTCCATCAGAAAGCAATGCTTTATCAACAGACAAAATTCAGAATTTTCCATTGTATTAAAATTTTGCAACAGTAGCTTCACTTAAATAACTGTAATTTGTAAACTAAAAATCCGATTATGACCAAATTTTGTCACAAGTCATTTGAAGGCTTCTATTTCGTACGAAAACATATGGATTTTTTATTTGTGGCGCCATCTATACATCAGGTCCGGGACTTCTTGAGTGATGTGTTATATAGTACCAAAATATATTCCACTCAGATCTAAATATGTAAGATCTATGAAATATATGTAGATACGAGTGTGTCCCTACCATAAAAAATGAGGATTATTAGCTGTTTTCTCACAGGTTATCTCCTCTGAACGTGACGATATATATATATATATATATATATATATATATTCCTTTTTACATTCACAATATAAAAAATAATGATAGTTAACACAATTATCCTACAGCAAGAAAACAACAAAAGTAAACTACTTATTCACGGCGTAATATTCATTCAAAAATTAAGCCGTCAATTAATAGAATCAGCTATGAATACTGTAGTAATGTTCTAAAATGTTTGTAAAAAGAACAGTTTTTCATGCTTTAGCACGTGCATGACCATGACATTACAACATATAAGAAAAATCTCATTTTGGATAATTTTCATGTTCTCAGCAAAATGTCAACCGTTATATTTAAAACAGAAAAAAATTACAGTAATTTTTAGCATCACAGTTTTGTGTTTTTTTGTTTGTTTTTTTTTGTTACCACAATTCACACTCCTGAATATAATCTCGGAAATAGACTGAAAGTACTTGGGTACGTTGAGAAATGAATGATAATAACATAAAATCTGTCAACGTCATTTCTGACATCTTTCAATAAAATACGCAAAAGATTATCCAAGAGTATGAACGGATTTTATTAAAAATATGCAGACACAATGTTTGCAATTTATTTAACCTGATGTGTCTAAAAGAAAATTTGCTGCCTAAATACACAAATATATATATATCTATATATGTGTATGTGTGTGTGTGTGTGTGTGTGTGTGTGTGTGTGTGTGTGTGTGTGTGTGTGTGTGTCTTCTATTATCACAATGTGGGAGATTTAAAATCAAAAGCGATAAAATGATAAAAAACAGACATAGAGGAAAAATAAACCAAATTAATATACTAGACTGTCTTTAATAATAGACCTTATACTAACAGACCCAGGAAGGCGCAGGTACAAGGGACGTCTAGATACTGTTTCTGCTTTAACCCTATTGAATTTCAATACCTTATTCCTAATCACCGATTGGACAACATTTAATGAATAGGCGTTATTACAAAGACTGGTAGTAATAAACCTGATTTCGTCATCTAACTTAGTTTTAGAGCAGATTATCAAGGTCTTATGGGTAAGGGTCTTAATTAAAGTAATTTTACGTTTTGGGGGACAAAAGACCCACCTGGTATACAAACCAGTAAACATTGGTTTTCGGTAAATTGAATTTAGAAAACCACAAGAAGGTCTGCTCACCAAAATATTAAGAAATAGAAGGGAAGAATTAATTCTTTTATGTAATTTTAAAAGTGGTATGCATATTATTAAGAGTTAAAAGGAATTGGTCTGTTTCCATTTCATCCTCAAAGAGACAAAAAGTGTCATCTACGTAACGAAAATAAGCATCCGGTCTATTAAATTAAGATAATACACGCTCCTTATGGAATTCCACAAAGATGTTTGCTAAAATGTGTCCCAAACAAGAACCCACTGAAACCCCATCAACTTGCCTATAGCTGACGCTGTCGAAACTAAATTCAACAACACTTGGTAAATTGCATCATTTCGACAACTACGTCCTCAAAAATAACGAGAGGTGACAACTGACTGCAATACAAGGCATCAGTGCATATATCAATAGTTTCAGCTAAAGAGACTCAAGTAAAAAATCATGTCATAAGAATACATAAATTTGTCGATTGACGGGTAACGCAGTATGAAATTCGGAAAACAAATCTTTAGTACAGAATTTGTTACAGTGTTCCAAAACAGGCTGTCAGCCATTTAGACACGCCATGTTGAAAGATCCTATCACAGATAAAATAGGTCTCAATAGGACACCATCTTTATGTGTCTTAGGCAACTCATAGAGACAAGGACAAATTCAACCCTTGAGTATAATTTCGTTAATAATTTCAGTGGGTAAAACCCGGCTTTTAACCCATTTAAGTAGACGTTTTTTGGAATTTGGACTCAATAGATATTGTCGAGTCATATTTGTCCATTATGCCTAACCGAACAAATTGGGAAATATCATTTAGGATATTCCTCATCTTGTGAATCAAATATGACGACACCCGATCCTTTATCAGGTTTCATATATATATATATATATA
This sequence comes from Ascarosepion bandense, assembly GCA_037127315.1. Taxonomy (NCBI): domain Eukaryota; kingdom Metazoa; phylum Mollusca; class Cephalopoda; order Sepiida; family Sepiidae; genus Ascarosepion; species Ascarosepion bandense. The sequence goes on along the minus strand of JBBBDQ010000420.1, from coordinate 480,344 downwards.
TATATATATATATATATATATATATATATAGGCGTAACGAACGTCTATATCTATCTGCAACTCACTTCCAGCCAAAGTTTCAAATTTCTATATCTGCTGCTTCTCTTGTCTCGTCCCCACTTTCTTCCCTCTGTGCATTTTCTTTTTCTCATTGTTAAGCCCAGACGTCATGTGACCGATATCTGTATCTGTCTATAATTTACTTCCTGTCTAAATTTAAAATATCTCTCTCCCTCTCTCTCTCTCTCTCTCTCTCTCTCTCTCTCTCTCTCTCTCTCGTTTCCATTGGTTCTTTCCTCTCGGTTCTTTCTCTCTTGTTTTCTTCTTTGTTTTTTTAATTCCTCTGTTTCTCTCGCTTTTCGGCTTTCTCGTTTCTCTACCCTTTTTTTATTCTCACTTGTTTAATATCCTCTTACCTCGTACAAAAACATTTCCAAAAATAAAAGGAATTGGTTTATTTTTTAAAATTTTGTTTAAAAAACATTTATTACCGTCATTATTAAATACCTGATAAGACAGTGTAGGTGAACATACGTCGTAAATACCACTAGTAAATACTTTAAAGCTTACACGTGTATATAGATTGGTATACATACATACATACATATATATATATGTGTGTGTGTGTGTGTGTGTGTGTGTGTGTGTGTGTGTGTGTGTGTGTGTCAAAATTGTATACATAGATGACGAGAAGCTTCAAAGGAATTTTTTCGAATTGCATTCAGTAGCATATTTAACGACGTCTATATAGATATTTTTCTCGTTTTACTGGGTTTTCGAGCAGATTTATTGTGTAACAAAAATATTCTTACTCGTAATCTTTCCTTTTCTTCATTCGCAATGATTTTTTTTTGTTTTTTTTCGTATTTACTCTTTTTTTTTTCAAACGGTTTCTTTTAAGAATTTTATTTTTTTTTTTGATAAACTAATTTTAAAAAAAGGTTTTTTTTTTTTCAGTTAACTGTTTTTTAATGAGTAAATAATTATTTTGATTAATTTATTTTAAGCAATATTAATCATTTGCTATTTCCCTTAGTTTTTAAACTAACTTCTTCACTTGAAGATATTTCTTTTTTGTGTGTGGGGGAGAAAACTATTTTAATTAAAATTTACATGTTATTATGTATTTTTAACGAGTATTTAACATGTCAATATTTTGATTAATTTATTTTTAAGCAATTTTTGTTAAGTGTCATTTTCTATAGTTTTAAATGGAATATCCCGAAAAATTCATACCGCATTTTAGGAGTTTTTTATTGTAAATATTTCTTTAAGAGGAGTTAAGGAAAATAGAAATAAAAAGAAAAGATATAAAAGAGAAAGACCAAATAAATAAGATATAATAAAGAAGTTAAAAGCGGACGAAGAGAAAGAAAAGTCGTAAGACAAGCCAATATGATATATATATATATATATATATATTGGTTTGTTTTCTTTTCTTCTTCCAAAAATACCCTGTCTTGACCGTATGTAGGAAGTTCAGTAGAACTGAGCATACCCGATCTATAACATCGAATAGCATAAATGAAATCTTGATTGGTAGCCGTTTTCTAGGGTAACTTATATCATGCACGTCCTAAAGCTAGTAGCACATTATTAGTCTGGGTGCTGATCATATTCGGTCGGGTCGCCTATCGAAGAAGTCTGTTGTTTGTTTAGACCCTAAACTTCTAGTGACATAAGACAACAACAATGACGACGCACCTAGATTCGGCACTTAAAGGTGTATTCTTAATAATAATAATAATAATACCAGAGCAGAATCAGGCCAGAGATAGGACAGGAACAGTGCGGGTTCGTCAAAGACACTGGAACAAGGAACGCCATATTCATGATTAGGATGCTCTCTGAAAGGGCATTACAAATGAAGAAAGACTTGTACCTATGCTTCATTGATTACGCGAAAGCATTCGACAAAATACGACACAAAGAATTGATGGAAATGATAGGCAACCTCGACATTTTCGGCAAAGATATAAGAATAATCAAGAATCTCTACTGGCAGCAAACGGCCTGCATACGGACAGGTAACGACCTCAGTAGATACACAAAGATAGAAAAAGGCGTAAGACAAGGATGTGTCTTTTCACCGGATTTGTTCAACCTATACAGCGAGAATATTTTGAGGACCCTAGATGACACACCAGGATTTATTATTGGAGGCCACAACCTGAACAACATAAGATACGCGGACGATACAGTACTGATTGCGGACACGGAAAGGAAACTGCAAGATCTCATACAGAAAGTAGCAGTGGAGAGTGACAAGAAGGGACTACAAATAAACTTTAAGAAAACTGAGTGCATGGTCATCAGCAAAAGATACAACCCAAAATGCCAAATACAGGTGGGGGATAACAGAATCAAACAAGTCCAAGAATTTAAGTACCTAGGAAGTGTTCTAACAGGAGATGGAAAGTGCGACACGGAGATCCGAAGGCGAATTGGCATGGCAAAGGACGCGTTCCAGAAGATGAGCAAAATACTAACACACAGGAAGATCTCAATAGAAACGAAGAAAAGAGGGCTAGACTGCTACGTGATGTCAGTTCTTCAGTACGGCTGTGAATGCTGGACAATATCATCAAAAATGAGGACAAAACTGGAAGCGGCCGAAATGTGGTTCTACAGAAGGATGCCACGGATATCGTGGACTAAGCATACAAGCAACGACGAAGTGTTAGAAAGAATGGCAACAAAAAGGAAATTGATGCTGAGCATTAGGAAGAGACAACTGAAGTTCCTGGGACATGCAATGAGGAAGGAGAGCCTGGAGAACCTGATACTGACTGGACAGATAGAAGGAAGGAGAGACAGAGGAAGGCAGCGGATAACATATCTGCAGAGTCTGATCAGGTGGATGACGGAACGGGGGTTGCCAGGAGCAACAGGAGCAAACATACTAAGAGCCACAAGGGATAGGGAGACGTGGAGATCCATGATCGCCTACGTCCTGAAGGGACAGGGCACATAGAAGAAGAAGAAGAATACTACCAGATATGAAAGCCCTTGCCCCCTGTTTGCTCTTTAACAGTGCCTTATTATTTTATTTAATTTTAATTTTTTGCAATAATTATGTCATCGAATAGTGAAAAAAATCTCTCTATTATAATAAAGACCGTAATATATATATATATATATATATATATATATATATATATATATGTATATCGTAATTATAGTAATAATTACCATAATAATTACCACGCTATTAAAACACCATCATCAAACTGTCAGATGATGGTGTTTTAACACCGGAACTTTATAGCTATCATGTTGCAATATGCCATTACTACTACTACTATTATTATTATCATTATTATTATGTCATTTTTCATCATATTTATATTTCTGCTTTGGTCTCACTACCAACCAAGTCTGCGGGGAGACCTAAGGCAGGTAGTGGCGTGTTGTTATGGCTCCATTTCATGTTTTTCTATCTTCCCTATCAACTCCAGCATTACATAGATAAAGTTTTCCTTAGTGTGTGGGCTGTACTTAATAAGACAATTTTTTGTATGTCTCTTAAGCTGGGGTTTCCAGGGATTCTTTCAATGTGTTGTTTTGTTCCATTTTTTATCATTCCAAGTGCACCTACTATCACTGGCACAACTCTTGTTTTCAATTTCCACATTTTTTCTATTTCAATTTCAAGCTCTTTATATTTTGACAGTTTTTCAAATTCCTTGATTGCTATGTCCGCTGGACAAGCCATATCAATTAATAGACAAGTTTTCTCCTTCTGGTTTTTAACAATAATGTCTGGCCTGTTTGCTTCAATTTTTCTGTCTGTGTAGATGGTGTAATCCCATAGAATGGTTACATCTTCTATTTCTGTAACCGGTGCTGTGTGATGTTCATACCATTGTTTGCCTACAGCTTTTCCATAATGTTTGCATATTGCCCAAAGTAAATATTGCCCAACTCTATCGTGGCGATTTTTATATTCATTTGGGGCAAGCACAGAACAGCCTGAGATTAGGTGGTCTATTGTTTCTTGGTGTTTATCACAAAACCTGCATTTTGGATCCATATTATTATGCATAATATTTGCCTGAAAGTTTCTCGTGAAAAGACTTTGGTCTTGTGCTGCAAGAATAAAGCCTTCAGTTTCGGACTTTAATCCAGATGCACGTAACCATCGATGAGTATTAACTTTGTCAACATTGGATTTATTGGCACGTACTGGATATTGGCCATGCAGAGGTTTGTCTTGCCAGCGCTGTTTCATCTGTTCAAGAGCTTTATCTTTGGCTTTCATTTTCATATTCTTTGCCGCAATAGTCGGCTCTTGGCTTCCGTTCTGCTTTTCTACAGAATCTACTAACTGTAAATCTTGTTTGAATTTACTGCCTTCTTTTATTATTGAATATTTTTTCTTTCTTTCTTCATGTTGCCTTACTAATTGTATCATCCAATCCTTTGTTGTTTCTATATGTTAGTAAGCCAATAGTTGTTGTCTTGTATGACAATTCCAGCTGAATAAGACCTCTTCCACCTTCTTTACGGGGTATGTATAGACGGTCTACATCAGCCTTTGGATGATGCATCTTATGCTTAGAAAGAAGCTTTCTTGTTTTAGCATCCATTCGCCTGATGTCGTTTAGAGTCCAGTTTAAGATGTTAAAGCTATATTGGACAACAGGGATTGCAAGGCTATTAATGGCCATAACTCTGTTCTGTGAATTTAAGTCAGTTTTTAATATCATTCGTAGCCTTCTATAGTACTCTTTACGCACTATTTCTTTCATTTTTTTATGGTGAATGTTTTCGCTCTCATTTACACCTAGGTATTTATAAGCTTCTTCTGGTTTCAATTCTTTTATTGTTACAGCAGGGTCTAGGCTAATTGAGGATGTTTCTTGTATTGATCCACGTAAAACTGTAGCTTTAACACATTTATTCAAATTAAATTTCATTCCAATGTCTTCGCTGAAGCATTTTACAGTTTGCAGAAGACCTTCCAGCTCATTATCATTCTTAGCATATAACTTTAAGTCATCCATGTAAAATAGATGGCTTATTTTCTTTTGTCCTATTTTATAACCACATTCTGTCTTATTAAGTTGACTGGTTAGTGCTATTAATGATATGCAGAATAGTAAGGGAGATAAAGAATCACCTTGAAATATACCTCTTTTGATGTTTATTTCATCAGACTTATAGGTTCCATTTATATGATTGAGGTAAAGGGTTGTTTTCCATTATTATTATTATTATTATTATTATTATTATTATTATTATTATTATTATTATTACTTTATATTTATGAACTACTTTTGTACCGAGTACTTTTAAAGTAAATATCTAACTTTAGAATACGCTTCCATTAATAAGGATTACACACACACACACACACACACACACACACACACACATATATATATATATATATGTGTGTGTGTGTGTGTGTGTGTGTGTTTATACAAAAAAACAAAACTTCTAAAATAAAAGTATAATAACTGGTAATAAAACTCTCTCCATGCGCGTGATAGGAGGGATATATATATATATATATATATATATATATATATATATATATATATATATCCCTCCTGTCACGCGCATGGAGAGAGTTGTATTACGAGTTATTATACTTTTATTTTAGAAGTTTTGTTTTTTTGTAAATAGTCTAAGTCATTTTAATCATTCTATTGTAAATATTTCGTTAAGTGTAGTTAAGGAAAATAAGAATAAAGATATAAATGAAAGACCAAATAAACAGGATATGATAAAGAAGTTAAAATGGGAAGAAGAGAAAGAAAAGTAAGTCGTAACACGAGACAATATGATAAAAGGTTTTATTAATGTATATATATATATTTATTGGTTTGTTTTCTTCTCTTCCTCCAAAAATACCCTGTCTTGAATGTAGGAAGTTTAGTACAACCGAACATACCCGACCTATAACATCGAATAGCCCAAGTGAAGTTTTGATTGGTTGCTGTTTTCAAGGGGAATTTATATAATGCACGTCCTAAAGGTGGTAGCAAATTTTTAGTTTGGGTGCGGGCCGAATAATGATCATATTCGGTCGGCTCGCCTATCGAAGAAGTCTGTTGTTTATTTAGACTCGAAACTTCTAGTGACAAAGGAGCAACAACAATGACGACGCACCTAGATTCGGCCCTTAAAGGTGTATTCTTAATAATTAAAAGAACTCTTAAGTAAATGTTGATCAAAAATACGAAAATACAATTTTAAGCACAATATCAAAGACACTTCGCTATAAGAGAGGCACTATACAGGAATTAATTTTCTTCTACTATCAACCTTAAATTTTTAAACAGTGGAAAGAGTTTTTAAACAGAGTTTTGAAAGATTTTTAAAAATATATTGACGCTCACGCGATGCTTAGTCACGCGTGTCACGTGATAGCTTTAAAAGAACTCTCCCTTTCAAAAATGAAACCAAAAAATTACGTTACAGTCAAAACAAGAAGATGAAACATAGGAAAATAACATCTTTGAAAATGGTCAGTGAAGTGGCTGAAAGAGCTTAGAATATCAATAACTATGGAACATCTATTTTTACATACATTATTACTAGCAAAAAAATGTAATACTGGAAGAATTAAATGAAAAATTAATAAAATCTTTCTTGCTTGTCGTTTTTCACGAAACATGTTTAAAAGAAAGACTGCCGACCAAATATATATATATATATATATATATATATATATATGTGTGTGTGTGTGTGTGTGTGTGTGTGTGTGTGTGATAAAATAAAGAACAAAAGGATAACGTATATCACTCTAACATGTCTCATTTTCTTAATCTTAATTTACTACCTGTCGGATTTCGATGCTTATTTGATCTGCATTTGATCTTTCACTCATATATATATATATATATATATATAGTGTATCTAGGCAGCAGATAATTTTCTAAACATATGCTGTTAAATATGAGAGACAATGTCTATTATGTTTAATCATGAGCTGTTCTAAACAACGTATTTTGGCTTTAATTTCAGGTGAAACTAAAGACAAAAATTCTCCAACATTTGGATAATTTTTCATTAAGTTGGTTCTAAGCTTTCGGCTCACATGAGCCATCTTCAGAGAGGTTACAAGGACGTTAACATAAAACATGCCCCCTCAGAGACGATTTTATCTTGTGTTGACATAAAACTTTGCTTTTGACGAAAAATAATACTCATCAAATAAAGGTAAATAACAATTAACACCAGTGAAAGTAATATACATAAATTCTTAATGTTACAATCCATATGGTACAGTAAACAATGAACTATGTTTTCAGCGAACCATAAATTAATTTCTTTGATTTAAAAGATTAGCTTTGTCCTTAAACTTGATGATTGCTAACTTCTCATTGAGACAAAGTAAGCGAGGTGCACGGAGGAAATTACAAGTTCGAACCTTAATAAGTGCTTTACTATATATATATATATATATATATATATATATATAGAATAAAAATAGCTGGAGCCTTGAACGTTTTGATAAAGTGTAGATGTATTGTTGTTATTGTTTTTACTTACATTATTTGCTTTTTGTAAGATACATTAAGTGTCCATAATGGTATTTGTGACGCTACACGTGTTTCGAGGCTAAAGTTGACTTTCTTCAGGCGAATAAACTTGTGACTTCACATATCGAGATCTGTTTGCTTTTCTGATGGCCAAGGTATCATGTATAAATAAATAAGTCAAGTGTTAACAAACCAGGTCAGAGAGTTTATGTTTGCGGGTTTTTTTTTTTATATTCGTACGTTAAGTTTTTTTTTTTTTTTGGGGCGCAAGAAATTTCTTCATTCTGTAAGGAATTTTTTTCCCACTGAATGATATATATATATATATATATATATATATATATATATATATATATAGTGTATCGAGGCAGCAAATAATTTTCTAAACATATACTGTTAAATATAACAAACAATGAATGTCTATTATGTTTAATCATGAGCTATTCTAAACGTCGTATTATTTTTGGTAACTATTGCCGTTGCCTAGCGGAGTTTTATGTCAACCCAAAATAAAATCGTCGCTGATGGTGGATGTTATTGTATTACCGTCTTAATAACCTCTCTGAAGATGGCTCATGTGAGCCGAACGCTCAGAACCAAATTAATAAAAAATTATCCAAATGTTGAAGAATTTTTGTCTTTATTTTAAACTGAAATTAAAGTCAAAATACGACGTTTAGAACGGCTCATGATTTAACATAATAGACAGTCATTGTCTCTTATATTTAACAGTATATGTTTAGAATATATATATATATATATATATATATATATACATATATTATTTTTACTATTTACATTGTTCGGATTAATGTCTTCATCTTTGTTCATGACGTTTCGGTTGTTGTACTCTCAGGCCTTCATCAGGTAACTGAAATTTCGCACTGATCACTCTATTTCATTTACGTTCTATGAGTTATGACGTTTTTAACGGTAATTTGACTAGGATTTGCATAATAAAATCTGACGCTGCATTTTGACAGATACATAGACAAAGACGGAGTAGAACGAGATACATTTTGATTTTGAGTTTTGTTTAACGGCATATCAACCTCTGTGGGTTATTTAATACCAAAAGGTGGGTATTTTTTTAAATGTTCAGTTACAGTGAGAAGGCTGATTTAATCAGATTTTTATGAAAAATGTATTTATTTTTTATTTTTTAGAAAACTGAGGTTATCTTCTAGTTTTGTATTGAAAAGTGTATTGTTGGTAATAATTTTTTTCCTTCAAAATTGTATGATGGCAATAATTTTTAATGTGTTATGGTAATAATTTTTCCTTTCAAAATGTATATTTTTCTATAAAGTCTATTCTCATATGTATATTTCTATAAAAGTGTATTTTTATACTTTCATAGTGTTTTGACCCCAGTTTAGGGGTTAACTAGTTGCCCATAGCTGGGACCCTAACTAGTGCTACCACTCCGTTCAGGATGAACCTGGGAACAACAAATTAGGGTTTTTCAATGCTTCTCACAACCTTTTAATCAGAGGCCTTGCTGCCGGATGAAGTTTACCGTCGTACCCAGGACCAGAGATACATTTTGAGATAGATGATCGGGATATATGCAAGTGGCAGCAGGTAGGATTTTAAATTACACTTCCGAAGAGCAGAGGAGTGAATATCTCTTATACAAGTCTATTTTCTTTTCTTTTCACTTGCAATTAGCAATACTTTTCATCATATAACACGATCAGCATTATCAGCAAGATTGCCATCACTAGCCACACAACACCTGTAACATAGCCAGCAGCAAATTGACGGAACCATCGTTTTGTTTTTTGTTTTTTTCACCATTTGCGAAATTGAAAGCTGTAGACAAACATTCTCACTCTGACACACCCCACCCACCATCCATTCATCTGCACCCACCCAACAGCTATAGGCATAAATGTTTATTACATCGTAAAAACTGTTTACACAATGCAAGCATTAGTGTTGCTCTGTTTTCTAAATTATCATGGATACAGGTGCAACAATTCTTTGTGTTTTAAGCACAGCATTATAAGATCTGTTCTTGTTAAGTTACAGTAAAGAGATCGATTTTTTAAATCGTGTATTTTGTCAGGTTTTTGTTTCTTTGGTTGATTTAGTTTAGCGGCATAACAACTACAATGGGTTATTTAATGCCCAAATCTAAATAATTGGAACACAATTTTACGGCTTCAAATATCATTTGAATGCAATTGTACACCATTGTGCAAATTGAAACAACTGCTTTAATATCATTTATTTCCCCATACGGTCAGTTTAGACGAACTGGAGTACCAAGGTGTAATCGATTTCTTTTTTTTATTCTCAGATTAAGTCATCTGCAGTGGTGTGCCTAAATATGAATCTATTTTCGGTTTGTGTGATGAAATTTGTTTCGCTTTGAAAAACATTGCGCCATCCCTGTCGATTAGATTTCCTACTGCCATTGTCTGTGATGGACGTTACTCCAAGGAAGTGTGCAAATATTGTAACTCTGCACGAACACATTGGCAAACCTTACAGAGAGATCGCAGATATTGTTGCTGTCTGCTTTTTAACTGTCAATCGTGTCATTAAGGCGAAGAAACAAACTGGAATCATTAGTCCAAAGCGTAAAGAAATATGCGTCCGGGAAGAGAAAAACAACGCCAAGAGAAGATGTACATGTCATCAGGGAAAGTGTGAAAGATCCTAGGAAGATATTATTCGTTTTGTTTCAATTAATTTGCACAAGGGTGCATCTCTTGTGCAAATTAATTGAAACAAAACGAATAGATAAAATGGTATGGTTGGTCATTTTGCTTTAAAAATGTTTATTGTTGCTAAATGTATTTCAGGCATTTTTACTAGAAAAATGTATTTTATACTTTCATAGGGTCTTCTTTTCGTTTCGATGGCTCACTGTTTGTGAACTATAATAGGTTATGACAGGTAGCAATTAAAAGATGTTTCCATGCTCGCCTAGACGTCCAATCCTCCGATAAGAGGTTTTGTTGCCAGATGCAGTTTATCGTCATTCCCAGAACTATCATATTTAAAACACAAGCAATCGTATATAATAATATAAGCAGCAATAGTTTTTTTTTTTTGTTTAATCTTTTGTGCTTGACGATAGATTCGCTTGTCGGGGGGTAATTATTAGCAACCTGATTACACTATTAGTAAATAATTCGTTATTAGTGCAAAACAAAGCAAGCCAGCGTTTTGTTATCATAACGGATTTAAAAAATAATAATTTCACCGCAAGCGAGACGATAATGTCACTAAGACCTAAGCGGTTACTGGGTGTGAAGGAGAATGAGAAAAATTTTTGTGAGGATAAAGGAAAAATAAAAGAATGTGATTCAGGAAGACAGACGCTAGCGACTGGAGTTGAATTTAATTTTTTGAAAAATTGCAGATGGAAGAGAAACAAGTAAACGGAAGAGAGTCCCACAGGCGGGAAGTGTGAGAAAAAGAAACTATTAGAATAGAACTGACCGTTGTATCTCATGATAAAACGGAGAGACTTAGTTACCAATCTAGTGGTACGCTTAGGTTTATGCCGATAAAGCATGACGGAGGATTGATCACCAAAGAATGAAAAGAAAAGACAGAGTGAAACCACGTCGTGGAGGTAAGAAAGTGTGTGAAATCGAGATGCCAGGCTAGGATCTATTACAAGACTCATATTTCTTTGGATTTTAGATGTATCTAAACTTATTTATAAATGGAAATTTGTGTGTGTGTGTGTGTGTGTGTGTGTGTGTGTATGTCCGCTACCTATAGACTCCGAAAAGGCTGAACCGATTTTCTTGAAAATTTACATAGTTGTACTATAAGCGTCTGCGAGTGTTCTTAGCTAGGTTTTGTGTCGAGGTACCCCTGATAAATATTGAAAATCGATAATCGAAAAAATCGGGTTATAGAAGTAATGGTCCGATTTTAATCAAATTTGATACACTCATAGACAAAGACATAAGAAACGATATTCAGTTTCAAGGTTGCAGTTCTTACAATAGTGCAGAAAATCGATAATATATATATATATATATATATATATATATATATATATATAAGGCAAGATGTTCGTGTGTAAGTCTGTATTTTTTCAGCCCGTTTATTTTAGTTTTTACTTCGGGTTTGGATTTAAGTAGGTATAATTGTAGTTCTTAGTTTCAGCCATGATACCATTTACTCAGAGAACTTATTTAGCCTTCAAAATTCAGTTTACGACGAAAAAAAACTTATTTGATATTGATACCAGGAAATCAAAATTCAACTTACATTCATTCATTTTTCTTTCAGTCTACGGTTTCGCTTTAACTGGAAACAACTATTGATTTTTAGTCTTTCGTGCCAACGTCCAGAGTCTGAGCTCCAGGATCATGGATTAGTTTTACACCCGAGCAACGCCGGACTATACTGCTAGTAGTTTTAATAATTATGCAACAGTCATTAATTTCAAAGATTTTTATCTCCTTTATTTCCATATTTCTCTTATCCTTTCTCCGATTCCTCCTCTGACTTGTCCCCCTTTTTTTTTCACTTTCCACTTATGTAACCCCCATGCGCAGCAATGGCAGTACTGACTTGCTTGGGGGTGAACAGGTTATAAAAAATATAAATAGTCAAATGCCACCGCTACTTCTACTCCACTGTGGCTTTTCCGCATTTCCCGTCTGTGGAACTCCGTTACGTATACTGGATTCCCTGATAGCCACAATCTTCAAAGGTTTAAGTGCAATGTCTATTGTCATCTTTTATCTCTCTGATTCCCGTCTTTGTCTTATATTTCCCCCGAAACCTCTGTACCTTGTTTTTTTTTTCACTCTCGTCTCACCTAACGCCCTGCACACAATTATTCCAATCTTTCTCTTACCCCCTTCTTCAGTATAACCTGTATCTTGTTCCACTCTCTTCTCGCTCTTCTCTCATATAACCCCTTGACCACCAGTAGCAGTACTTGGTATAAAATGATTATAAAAACTTTTTAAAAAAATGAATTTTCACTACTGACATTATTTTCTGTTATGGGAATTTAATAATGTCATTTAATTAAGTGCCATACGTGATACACGCTTGGGCGATCATGTCTCTTTCGATCCGACTAACTGGCAACTGGTTCCCACATTTTTACAGTCAAAACAATCGGAAGTAACCACCACTTTTGCTCATCATTTTGTTTTCTGCACTTCCCTCCTGTGGAACTCCTTTCCTTATACTTGCTTCCGTCATAGCTACAATCTCCAAGAGTTTAAGTGCAACGTCAACTGCATTCTTTTATCTCCCTGATTCTCATCTTACTCTTATCTTTTCTCCGACACCCCCTGTACCTTGTTCTTTTCTTCTCTCATGTAACCCCTTGCTCACCAGTGGCAGTACTAACTTACTTGGGATGAAACAATTATAAAAAGAAAAAGTCAGGTTTTCATATTTTGCATATTTTGTCGAATGCTTCAACTAATAAACTCCTTTTAATGAAACCCTATAAGTTTGTTCTTTCATATGCCGTAAAATTAATTCTCCAGAACAGGAAAGAAAGAAAGAAATGCGTTTATTCCGGAACTGATAACCGTCTATGTGGAATCGGGTGGCTCGTATCTGTTAGGATAATTTACGTTGTTTGATGTCAAGGATAATCGGACGTCAAACTGAAAAGGCAGTAAATAAAATGAATCGGTTAGAAAGACGATAGGCATCGGATTAATCTCAGGGTTTGTGCGCCGTTTTTCGTTTTCCTGGTTTCCATTTCTTGGACAATTTTAAACAGATTTGTTTCACTTGGAATTCATTCCAACATTTTCACTTCATTAATTAATCACTAAAGCAAACAGCCGTTTGTTGAAATACAATTATTTCTGCTAATAATAATAATTTTTAGTTCTGAGTTCTTTTCTGTTCGATAAATAACGTTTTGCAAGTTCTTTTTTCACCTGAGACCCAAGATGAAAAAGAGAACATTTTTCTTAAGTACTTGCTCTTAAGCACTTACACTTATAAACCGCATCTTTTAAAAATAAATAAATAAATAAATAAAATAAAATAAATGAAAGAAAAAAGAAAAATTAGCAGTGTGTTTTATACACAGCTTAAAAAAAATCTTTAAAAATTACCGTTTGATAGGCCAATTTGAATTGCAAAATGGCTACACACCACAAACACACGGCAATTTGACGTTGGCAATTGCGACGTCGTAAGGATGTCAAACACAATCATATGTAACTAACAATACTTACATATGGAATATATAATAAGAATTATCATAAAACAATTTTGGAATAATATTATTATATGTTTGCACATTATGCAAATGTTTGCAGTAGGCACTATATAGGTATTCTTGTTTCCTTTTAGAACCGTAAGGATCGAAAATTTTGATAACAAAATTATAGCTTGAATGAGATAAGGAAACGCTGCTTGTAACAAAATTGTAGAGGTACAATTAATAGGGTTTGATTGCTAAACAAGGAGTACACATCATGCGTGAGTATAAGCAGTTTCTCACATTTTTGGCACAACGTTCAGTCAGTCATTTAAGTGCCATACGTGAAACACGCTTGGGCGATCATGTCTCGAAAGAGACATGACTGACTGGGCAGAAGATTATCCCGCAGTAGGTTGTCATTGCTTTCTGTGGTAGACTGGTTGCAGGCCAAGGCTATAGAACCCAATCTGTCCTGTTATTTAACCCATAACTGGAAGGAATAGACGGATTAATACCTTTCCTAAGGATATTTGCGCGAAAGTGAATGCAATGAATTCGGCTGGAATTCGAACTCGGCTCCCCGATTTCTCATTCCGAGCCGATATGCACTGCACCACAACGCACATCCTACACAACGTTAGGTGTACGTATTATGTATGAAGACGTATTATGCGTGGGGAAATATTATATTAATTTTTTCTAAATTAAATTCACCGGTAGGATAGTAAAGTCACTAAGACACAAGGATTTGTCTATAATTTTGAGATGAGATAGAGTTTACTTAATTCACATTGCTCAAATTGTTGTCCTCATCTTTATTGACATATTCACGAGGTTTCGGTCGTTGTTCTCTCCGACCGTCCTGAGATGATTAGAATTTCGAACCGAACCCATTAATTTGATCACTGGGGTATATTGTTCTCGTTCGATGAGCCATGCCACTTCTGGATGTCTCGGTTATCTCCCTTTAACTGAACTCACTGTGTTCATCACCGCTGTAGCCAGATAGTGATCTGGGTCAAGTCACTGGATCTAACCAACGCTTTTATGTACTGAGTTTTGTGTCCTTGGAGGCTTACTGGATATGAAATAACTAAAAAAACAGAAAACATTATTAAGGAACGAGAACAACAGAAGAGTAATCAGGATGACAACAGACAACGATTAACATTGCACTTAAACTACTGAAGATCAGCGTTAAATGGAAGGCATGGATCCGGAAAGGAGTTTCCAAAATCGATAAATGAGAAAAAAAATTGTTAGAATATTACCTATGGTTATACCTAGCCAATTCAACTGTAAATTGATGAGAAAGTGTGTTGTTAATCCAGATCAATCAGTTAAGTGCCATACGTGATACACGCTTGGGAGATCATGTCTCGTTTGGTCCGTAACTGACGAGGCAGATTTGCTCGCAGTCGGTTGATTTTTTTCTGTGGTAGACTAGTTGCCAACCAAGGCTACAGAACCCAATCTATTATGCTATTCAAGTCTTTTGGCCAGATCAGTCAGTTAAGTGCCATTCGTGATTATTTTCACTTCTTAACCAAATTGAAATTCTTTTTTCAATTTCTTACTTTCTTTTATCATTACATAAATTTTTTTTTTATGTTTTTTGACACAGTTCATCATTCAGTCTTCTGAAGTTTTCACTTATCTTTGAAGACCGACAGTTGTGGTTTTGTAAGATAATTCTAGTAAAACTACTTCCACTGCTTCCTTCAGACCTGGACTCATACAGCTGATCAAAATCAGCCTTGGGATGGGCAAGTGAGAAGCATTCTTGTTTTGACTGCCATTCGCTCAATGTCAGCTATGGTCCAATTAGGGATGTTGAAAGTGTATTGCACCACAAGGGTAGACAATGTGTTTATGGCAGACATTCTGTTTTGTGAATCTAACTCGATACTGGACACCAGACCCACACACTTGTAGTATTCCTTTCTTATATGGTTAGGTCTTGAAAGCTGTCACAATACGTTTAGTAAAATAAAGGAAAGTAAAGAAGTTTTGGGGTATTACCTATTTATTATACATTAATGTTTCGATATCAAAATCTCATCTTCAGAATGGCAGAGGAGCGTGTGTCTGTCCGAGTGAGTACGTGCCTTTCAAGAAATGGTCATTCCTGGCTGCTGCTGCTGCTGCTGCTGCTGTCATTAATTGTAGCGAGTGTGTGTGTGTGTGTGTGTGTGTGTGTGTGTGTGTGTGTGTGTGTGTGTTTTATGGTATATGTGTGATTTACAGTTGGGACCTTTTTCTGGTCTGATGATATCAATACTCTTTTCTTATTTTCGCTTTCATTTGGCTATGCTGAATCCATTTTCTTCGCTGACTCTGTGGTATTCATAAGCTTCTTTTTCCAGTTCCCTAATCTTTGTGACAAAATTCTAGATCTATCGAGTGTGTTTCTGTAATTCTCCATTTCTTAAACGTTACTTTTGCATTGATCTTGTCCGAATTCCATATCAATGTTATCATCGAAACATTTTACATTTTTATCCTTCAACTCATTATCGATTTTGCAAAAATTTTGATATCATCCATGTTGAATAGGTGATTAAACATTTTATTTTTTGCTTTGTATTTATGGTTATAGTTCATTTATATTATATATGGTTTATATATATATATATTATATATATTATATTTATGGTTTAGTTCATGCGAAAGGGTGATTAAGGTCAGACAGAACGCTATTATTATTTATATTATAAAGGTTGGACTTATCCTTATTATTATTATTATTTTCTTCGCTTCGGGTAGAAAGATTTACGAGTATTTTTCAGAATGTTGCAAATCCTCCGGCAATGATTTTTATATGTAGCAGCTACAGGAGAATGGCTGGCAGACGGAGGAGACTTGGTTTGAGCGGCGTTACATTTACTCTTCTGCTCTTGATCGGCAGCTTCATTCGGAAAAAAACTGGTTAACTAGTAGATTTTATATCGCCATCTTTACCTGTTGACAACCTCTGTTGTCTACTGAAGGTAGACAAAAATAAAAAAAATATCTCATAAAGTTACAGGGAGAGGAGGGGAACCTGTATTAAAAAAAAATAAAAAAAACAAACAAGAAACATATCAGCACCGGAATGAACTAGAATTCTCAACAATCAAGTTGAATGGTTGCATTCTCAAAGATGTTTCATGTATTGATTCTGTAGTGGGGGTCAAATTGATCCACACCTCAACCGAAACATTTCTATTTCTGGACTGGAGTTGACAAAAACTTTCTTTTCAGGCTGACGGCCACATTATGTTGATACACTGGTTCCTGTACGATCACCAAAGTTAAGCAAGGTTGAAACAGCTCAGTACATAAATGGGTTACCGTTTCGGAATATAGGTGCTGTAACCATGAGTATACAGAAAGCATAATGGGTTTACGGCCATATTACGTTGAGACACCAGTTCCGTATGATTACCAAAGTTAAGCAAGATCAAGAACAGCCAGTACCTAGATGGGTAAGCGCTTGTAAATACCAAAATCTTCAAGCTTGCATGTACACATGGCATAACATCTTACGTTGAAACACCAGTTCCCGTACGGTCACTGAAGTTAAGCAACGTCGAGTCTGGTCAGTGCTTTGATGGGTGACCGCTTGTGTACACCAGGTGCTATAAGCTTGCATTTACAGATGGCATAATGGGCTTAGGGCGACATGACGTTGAAACACCTTTTCCCGTACGATCACCGAAGTTAAGCAACTTCGAGTCTGGTCAGTACTTTGATAAGTGACCGGTTAGGTGCTGCAAGCTTGAATGTGCAGATGGCATAACGGGCTTACGGTCACATAACGTTGAAACGCCGGTTCCCGTACGATCACCGATGTTACGAGGTCGTCGAGCCTGATCAGTACTTAGATTGGTGTAGGTTAGGAATATCAGGTACTCTAAGCTTGGATGAGGGGTTGGTGTAATAAATAATGGATCGGAATTGTTTATCGGAGAGATGATTTCCAATTCCACTTACGCGGAAATATTGAAAAATGTATGCATCTACTTCTTCTCTCAGAGCTGCAGGTTAATGAGTAAGAATTGTATCACTTAAACCATTATTATTTTTAAAAAGATGCTTACAGATTATTTAGATTTGACATCCATGTGGACGAGTTGCTGAACAACAAACTCTCTTTTATACTTGACAGAGTGAGTGAGTATCCATTTCAGCGCTACTTGTTCGTCTTCGGTGAGGTTCCCTCTTGAATGATATATATATATATATATATATATATATATATATATATATATATCAGTTAAGTGCCATACGTGATACACGCTTGGACGATCATGTCTCGAAAGAGACATGACTGACTGGGCAGAAGATTATCCCGCAGTAGGTTGCCATTACTTTCTGCGGTAGACTGGTTGCCGACCAAGGCTATAGAACCCAATCTGTCCTATTATTTAACCCAAAACTGGGGGGAAGAGACGGATTAATACCTTTCCCAAGGGTGTTTGCGCGTAAGTGGATTCAGCTGGAATTCGATGGATTCAATGGATTCAGCTGGAATTCGAACTCGTCTCCCCGATTTCTCGTTCCGAGCCGATATCCACTGTACCACAACGCACATAGGGAACCTCACCGAAGACGAACAAGTATATATATATATATATATACTCGTTATTTCTAGTAGATGCACAGATTAATCAATCAGATTGATTAATAAAAATCCATCATTTTCATCTGCTTTTTCTTCTTCCTGAATATAAATATATAGAAACTAGCGTGGTTACAAAATGGAGGATCAGTTTATATACTGATTATAATATACAACTAATCCCCCATTTTATATCCACATTATAATCTCTTATTTGTTTATCAAATTCTGATTAGGTATGAATCCACCTCTTCTCAATACTGATTAGTTATTTATAATTCTTCTATGTGCCGTATCCCTTCAGGACGTAAGCAATCATGACCCTCCACATCTCTTGTTGCTCTTAACACCCTTTCTCGTGTTACTCCTCCCAAACCCTACTCTGCCATCCATTTGATCAAGCTCATAAATCTAGAATATAAATGTTTAGAAACTAGCGAGGCCAAAAAATGAGGGATCAGTTTATATATTGATTATAATATAGAATTGATCCCCATTTTATATCCACATTATAATTTCTTATTTGTTTATCAAATTCTTATGAGGTATAAAGCCACCTCTTCTCAATACTGATTAGTTATTTATTACCCTTCTTTTTCTTTTTACCGTGTCCCTTCAGGACGTTAGCGATCACGGCCTTCCACATTTCTCTATATCTTGTATCTCTTAACACCTCTTCTCCTATTATCCCTCCCAAATCTTACTCCACCATCCATCTGCTCAAGTCTTTCAAGTAAGTCACGGCTTGCTTTCCGTCTCCCTCCTTCCCTCTGTCCATCCCGTGAGTATCATATTTTCTAAGCCCTCCTTCCTCATGGCATGTCCCAGAAACTTCACCTGTCTCTTTCTGATGTTAAGTATAATTTTTCTTTTCGTTTCCAGCCTCACCAAACCTCGTCGTTGTTCACATCCTCAGCATCCTTCTGTAGAACCACATTTCGGTTGCTTCTAATCTTTGGTGAGATTGTCCAGTATTTACTGCGATATTGAAGAATAGACATCTCATAAAAGTCCCGTACTCACTTCCAGCGTAATTTTCCTGCCTCTCAATACTCTACTCAGCTTCTGGAATGCGTCCTTAGGTATGTGCCTTCGAATCTCAGTGTCGCACTTACCGTCCATGGATATCATTGCCTTGTTTTGGTGAGCACGTCCACATTTCCTTCTGTACAAAATGAGCCTTGTGCTCAATCTGAAGAGAGATCCCCGGCCACCGAATAGTAGGGTTGGAGGGTTGAAGGGTGGAGAACTCTGGCTTTTCTTTCTGCTCTCTTCGTCTCTTCTGTTTGTCTTCCGGGATTTTAGAAGGATGTTTTTGTGCACTGCTCATCTCTAATTAGTTCTTTCTGCAGCTTTTGTCTCCCAGCTGACCAAATCGATTTCTGTCATCAGCAAGGTGTTTCTGAACTGATCCTTGTATCGACGACGTGGGGCTCCAAGTGGTCATTTGCTAGATGCAAGCTCCGAGAGAAGGATTGTTTGTGTAGGCGGATGTCTGGCATTCGCGCAAGTTGTTCGGCCCATCGAAGTCGGTAGTAAGCAATTATGGTTTCTTGGTTCCATCAGTGCGCAAAGGAGAACTTTGTTGTTCGTGATCCGATTCTGTCACATGTTCCGCCGGATTAGACGAAGTTTTATTTGACTGAATCTTTCAACTTTACAGATGCCTCTTCGGTAGAATATCCGGATCTCACAGGCGTACAGGAGAGTAAAGAATTATAAAAACTCGGTAGATCATGAGCTTGGTCGGTTTGAGTCAACCTAGGATTGACTCTTTTAAATAGACTCCCGTATGCTGCTAGAGCCAACTTGATTAGGATATCGACCTTTTTCCAACGTATAACTCAAAAGGAAAAAAAGGATAGGATGGGCCTCACCTTTTTTTATATCTGTTGTGGATTCTTGTTTAGAAAACCACACAATACAATAATAACAAAAACAGATATGTGAGGAAAAATGTAAGTATATTGACTAAAAGATACACAACCTGTACAGAGTTAGCAGATTCAGGAATACTTGTTATTAGGAGTCAAATATATGCAATAAGTAAGTCTTGGTAATAGTATATATTCTTGCTGACCAACGAGCGGCGGTTCAACTGCTCTGAAAAACAATAACTGTAACAACAACAACGTTCCATTCTGTGCAGGAAGAATTATTTGTATACCATGGAAGAGTCCATAGAGTGTGTGAAAAGAGGTGACCCCCCCAAACAACATCGATGACAGGGGGTTCCACGTGGTCTCTTGCCAGATTTGAACTTAAATGTGATTTGTTTGGACAGGGAGATGTCTGACATTCGGGCAAGGAGTCCAGTCCATGGAATAGGGTGGCGAGTCATGATGAGATCTCTACGCACTTTATCTTCATGCGGAGGTGAACTTCGATGTTTTTGATCCGATCCTGCCACGTGTTCCGTAGGATTTGACGCAATTAAATTTGATGGAATCTTTCAAGTTCGCGGATGTATTTTCGGTAAAGTTCACTAAAAACAAAGAGGAGAGTACTGGATTTCTATGTGTTCTTCAATATGGCAGTGAATGTTAGACAATATCTTCGAAGATGAATGAAAAACTTGAAGCAACTGAAATGTGATTCTACAAAAGGATGCTGCGGATATCATGGACCGAGCACGTGGGCAATGACGAGGTTTTGAAAAGGATGGAGACGAAAAGGAAATTAATACTGAGCATCAGGAAGAGACAAATAAAGTTCCTAAGACATGCAATGAGGAAGGAGGGCTTGGAGAACATGATACTAACAGGACAGATAGAGGGAAAAAGTGACAGAAGAAAGCAGCGCGTAACATATTTGGCGGACCTGATCAGGTGGATGACGGAACGAGGGTTGCATGGTGCAAAAGAAGAAAGCGTGCTTAGAGCCACCAGGGACAGGGAGATGCGGAAAGCCATGATCGCCTACGTCTTCAAAAGGACATGGCACATGAAAGAAAACCAAGGTCTCACAGAAGAGTCGAGATTACAAGAGCTCGGTAGACCATGAGCTTCTTGGCTTCAGTTAGCCCAGGATTGCCGTAGATTCTTTTGAATAGCTTCCTGTATGTTGTGCGGCCAGCATTGATTCGTTTATTGACGTCTTCTTCACCGCATACTTTTCATGTTATACGCTGCCAACGTATAGAAATTATTCAACATTCTTCGAAAGCACTTGAGACAATGATTATCATGGGTAATGTCTACACTCTTGGCACACACCCCAAAAAACTGAATACTCTAAGTATATTAGGAAAACTTAATAAAACTACTTGTAAGATATACTTTTTTACCTTGGAACAGACGAAATGGAATAAAATTGATTTATTTCTTAACTAGCAGTATAGCCCGGCGTTGCTCGAGTGTAATGAAAGCTTTAAAACTAATCCATAGTCCTGGAGCTCGACGCTTTGGACGTTGGCAGGAAAGACTAAAAAGCAATAGTTATTTCCAGTTAAAGCGAAACCGTAGACTGAAAGAAAAATCAATGGATATAAGTCAAATTTTGATTTCCTGGTATCGATATCAAATAAGATTTTTCGTCGTAAACTGAATTTTGAAGGCTAAATAAGTGCTCTGAGAAAATGGTATCATGGCTGAGACTAAGAACTACAATTATATCTACTTAGAACCAAACCCGAAGCAAAAGCTAAAATAAAAGGGCTGTAAAAACTACAGACATACAGGCAGATAAACAGACACACACACAAACATCTTGCTTTTTATATATATATTATCGATTTTCTGCACTATTGTAAGAACTGCAACCTTGAAACTTCTGAATATCGTTTCTTATGTCATTGTCTATGAGTGTATCAAATTTGATTAAAATCGGACAATTCCTTCTATAACCCGATTTTCGATATTTATCAGGGGTAACTCGACAAAAAACCTAGCTAAGAACACTCGCAGACGCTTATAGTACAACTGTGTAAATTTTCAAGAAAATTGGTTCAGCCGTTTCGGAGTCTATAGGTAACGGACACACACACACTCACAGACACACGCACACACACACAGACAAAGTTCCATTTATAAATAAGTTTAGATAGATTTAGATTTAGATTAGATGTTTCCGACTTTTCACATATTTGATATTTATTCTGCATTTTATGTCTAAATAAGTGAATTATATTCTCTACATTCTGTAAACAGAAACGTTATTGGTTGGTTGGCTGGCTGTTTTTTCTTCTTTTATTGTTTAATGGCATATTATGTATCATTTAATGCCGAAATTTAAATATCATGGGAGCTTTAGTAATATTTTTTTAAATATATTTTTACTTCCTGTTTTTTTTTCTTTATTTATGAAAATGTATTGCTGGTGATGTTATTTTTCTATAAAAATATGTTTCTGAGGATTTACATTATTTACACTGTTCGAACTGTTGTCCTCATGTTTACGACGTTTCAGCCGTTGTACGCTTCTCCAGATGCTAGGAATTTATGACCGAACTCTTTATTTCGACACTGGGGTAGATCATTCTCATTTCATGTGCGATGCCACTTCCGGATGTCATGTAGTTATCTCCCTTTAATTCATCTCTCTAAGTTATTGGTTTACAACTGCTGTAGCCTGGTATTGAACTCACAACTCTGGATCAAGTCACTGGAACTAATCAATGCCTATATGCACTGGGAGGATATCACTGTATAATTTTCTGAGACATATAAACCTAATATCTCAATATCATTTTTTTTTATCAGAGCTCATATTGCAATCTTTGAAGCTAATGATTTTCTGTAGTACTTCATAAGTTACACGGTACCGGAAGTGGCATCACACATGGAATGAGAAAAATTTTAACTTCAGTGATCGAAATAGAGGGTTCGGTTCGAAAATCTTAGCACCATCTTCAGGTATAATGGCTGAAATGTCGAAAACATGGCAATAAAGATAAAGACAACAGTCCGATCAGTGTAAATAATATAAATACTACCTCAACATAAGTAGAGACAAATCCAGCTAATTTTTTCGATGAACATGCATTACTGTTGATTTTTTTTCTCTTTTTTTTTTACGATAAAGATATATAACTGGCATTTTTACTATAAAAATATATTTTTATATTTTCATAATATTTTGACCCCAGTTTGGGGGTTTAATAATTGTTCACCGCTAACCCTGACTAGGCCCTTACCCACCGGGAACAACAGCAATTAAGAGGTGATTCCACGCTCCCCGGAGTCACCCGATAAGAAAAGAAGTCATTGATAAAAGAACGAACAACATCAATAGCTGTTACCAAATAGATTCAAAATCATGCATTTTTCCACAGATTCTACGGACCACTTTTCGAACCTAGGTAAAAAAACGAAAGATTAATGGTGATCTTCACGGTAGAAAAGTTATCCACCTCCATACTTCAAACAGTGACGTAATAATATCTCTCTTCCCTGTTTTTTTTTTTTAGTCTCGTGCCATATTAAGTTATACTAAACAAACAAAGATGATCAGTCTATATCAGAATGACGCATTTAGCACTGCCAAGAAAGGTATTTGACAGAGGAAAAAACATCCGATATCTAGGAACAACTGGAAGAGAGAAAAAAGATAATAAAAAGCAAAATGTAGTTTGTGCAGGGAGTTGAATCATTGTTGTTCAGTAGTGAAATGTAAGACGTTTTCTCAAAGCGAAGCCAACCATCTGTGTTGACAAGCGAGGCGCAAACGTAGATTTCAACATTTTTAAGAAAAATACTTAAATCCGGAATAATTTCATTTGCAAGTGTATCACGTGAAAACCTTGCAGGCAATTGATATTCTCTCCATCTGGACAACACATTGATTTCTGTTGAAGTCTCCGAGCCATTTCTTTCCACAATAGAAATCTGATTTTTTCAAGTAACGAAATAAAGCTAACATCGCCACACCAAATATCATTCAAATTTATGGCAAACAGAAGTAGTAACCGGAAAGTAAAAAAAAAAAAAAAAAAAAAAAAGTGGGAGAAGAAATAATAATTTTCGGTTTTTTTTTACCGAACAAAATTTTGTTTTTGTCTCGTTAGATTTTTTTTCTTTCTTATTAAAGCATTTTTTTAAATTTTTTGCGAGATTTGAAAACCTCCAGACGAATGGTTTGGAATTTAAGTCTTTGTTCTTTACACATTGCAATTCTTTCTGTCTGTTTTTCTTTGCAGATAGTGAAAAAAATTACCTTGAGACTGACGATGCGAAGATCCATATAGACACTTTTTAAGGATAATATGGTGATTATCTAAGCGTAGCTTAGATGTGTCACTAAGCTGAAAGAGGCACCCAGTGAGGGTTGAACTCACTATATAATCGTATTTTATCTAGCTAGACAAGCTTGTTATCTATTACGTCGTCCAAGTGCTCTAAATAATTTTCAAAGCGTAACTTAGATGTGGTACAAGGCCGAAAATATGAGGCATCTTGTGAGGATCAAACTAATTGTATAGGCAGAAAGTATAGTGTACCCAGTGGGGATCGAACAGATTATTTCGTTGTGATTAATCTAGCAAGACAGGATTGCTGAACATTATACCATTCAACACAAAAAATACAAAAACAATACAACGTTATCACAGTATATATGGAACCAGAAAGAAAACAACATTACCACCAAAATCAAATGAAAAAAATAAAAAAAGCACCACCATACAAAAGTATTAGCAAAAGTTGTAGGTTATGTCTAGAAGAGAAACTAACAATAGGAGCGTAATATAGGGATGTGTATTTTCACCGGATCTATTTAACTTGTACAGTGAGAATATCTTGAGGACCCTAGATGTTATGCCAGTATTTCTAATCGGAGGCCACAATTTGAACAACATGAGATACTCAGATGACACAGTGTTGATAGCAGACAGGGAAAGGAAACTGCAGAATCTCCTGCAAAATATAGGTGAAGAGAGTGACAAAAAGGGACTACAAATAAACTGCAAGAAAACCGAATGCATGGTCATCAGCAAAAAGAGCAGCCCAAAGTGCCAAATACAGGTGGAGGATGTTAAAATCAAGCAGGTACGAAAATGTAAATGTCTGGGAATGTTCTAACTGAAGACGGAATTTGCAACACAGAGATCCAAAGGTGAATTGACATGGTGAAGAATGCGTTCCAGAAGTTGAGTAAAGTATTAAGACACAGGAAACTTTCACTACAAACAAAGAAGAAAGTGTTGGATTGCTATGTGATGTCAGTTCTTCAATATGGCAGTGAATGTTGAACAATATCATCAAAGATGAAGGAAAAACTAGAAGCAACTGAATTTTGGTTCTAGAGAAGGATGCTGCGGATATCGTGGACCAAGCATGTGAGCAATAACGAGGTGTTGGAAAGAATGGAAACAGAAAGGAAATTAATATTGAGCATCAAGAATAGAAAACTGAAGTTCCTGGGACATGCAATGAGGAACGAGGGCTTGGAGAACCTGATACTAACAGGCCAGATAGAGGGAAAAGAGACAGAGGAAAGCAGCGGATAACACATTTGAAGGGCCTGAGCAGGTGGATGACAGAACGGGGGCTGCGGGTCGTTACAGGAGAAAGTGTGCTAAGAGCCACTCGGGATAGGGAGACGTGGAAGGCCGTGATCGCCTATGTCCTGAAAGGACAAGGCACATAGAAGAAGAAAATTTTAAACAAAATAACAAGATAATGGGAAAATGTAGACATGCGAATAAATAGCTACTTTGCTACACGGACAACAATAAATAACAACAAAGTCAAACAAAAATAGGCATATGAGAATGATCATCCTCATTCGGAAGAAACATAAAATAAGCTGTCATAATATTCAATAAGGAAATGAAATTTGACAAAAAATAGTAAAATAGAAAAACCAAAATTCAACATTTTCTATCCCTTTTCTTTATGTGCCGTGTCCTTTTTGGACGTAGGTGATCATCGACACCCACTTATTCCTATCCTTTGTGGCTCTTAAAAATCTCTCTCTTGGTATCTCTCACAAAACCTGCTCCGCCATCCACTTACTCAAGCCCATCAAGTATGTAACCCGTCGCTTTCTCCAATTTCCTTTCACCCTCTATCCGTCCCGTAAGTATTAGATTCTCCAAGCCCTCCTTCCTCATTACATATCCCAGAAACTTCAGTTGTCTCTTTCTGATGTTAAGTATTCTTTTCGTTTGCATCCTCTCAAAAACGTTGTCGTTGCTCACATGTTTGGTTCATGGTATCCTCAGCATCCTTCTGTAGAACCACATTTCTGTTGCTTCGATTCTTGCCCCCATCTTTAGGGAGACTGTGTAGCGTTTTCTGCCATATATGAGGACAGACATCGCATACCAGTTCAGTACTCTTTTTCTGGTTTCCAACGAAACCTTCCTGTCACTTAAGAGGCTCATCCCTTGTTCCCTGTTTAGGACGTGGTTTCCGGCTTTCTCTTTTCCAATCTTCTCACTTTGTTTTCTTGTTTTTTTTTTGTTTTTTTTTCAATTGGAGTAGATAGATCTATCTATCGCCCGGTTCACACTCCACCCATGTCTATTGAACAGGTTAAGAGGCTCATCCCTTGTTCCCTGTTTAGGACGTGGTTTCCGGCTTTCTCTTTTCCAATCTTCTCACTTTGTTTTCTTGTTTTGTTTTGTTTTTTTTTTCAATTGGAGTAGATAGATCTATCTATCGCCCTGTTCACACTCCACCCATGTCTATTCAGCAGGTTAAGAGGCTCATCCCTTGTTCCCTGTTTAGGACGTGGTTTCCGGCTTTCTCAATCTTCTCATTTTGTTTTCTTGTTTTGTTTTGTTTTTCAATTAGAGTAGATAGATCTATCTATCGCCCGGTTCACACTCCACCCATGTCTATTGAACAGGTTAAGAGGCTCATCCCTTGTTCCCTGTTTAGGACGTGGTTTCCGGCTTTCTCTTTTCCAATCTTCTCACTTTGTTTTCTTGTTTTGTTTTTTGTTTTTTCAATTGGAGTAGATAGATCTATCTATCGCCCTGTTCACACTCCACCCATGTCTATTGAACAGGTTAAGAGGCTCATCCCTTGTTCCCTGTTTAGGACGTGGTTTCCGGCTTTCTCTTTTCCAATCTTCTAATTTTATTTTCTTGTTTTGTTTTTTGTTTTTTCAATTGGAGTAGATAGATCTATCTATCGCCTGGTTCACACTCCACCCATGTCTATTCAGCAGGTTAAGTGGCTCATCCCTTGTTCCCTGTTTAGGACGTGGTTTCCGGCTTTCTCTTTTCCAATCTTCTCACTTTGTTTTCTTGCTTTTTTTTGTTTTTTTTTTCAATTGGAGTAGATAGATCTATCTATCGCCCGGTTCACACTCCACCCATGTCTATTCAGCAGGTTAAGAGGCTCATCCCTTGTTCCCTGTTTAGGACGTGGTTTCCGGCTTTCTCTTTTCCAATCTTCTCACTTTGTTTTCTTGCTTTTTTTGTTTTTTTTTTCAATTGGAGTAGATAGATCTATCTATCGCCCGGTTCACACTCCACCCATGTCTATTCAGCAGGTTAAGAGGCTCATCCCTTGTTCCCTGTTTAGGACGTGGTTTCCGGCTTTCTCTTTTCCAATCTTCTCACTTTGTTTTCTTGTTTTTTTGGGGTTTTTTTCAATTGGAGTATATAGATCTATCTATCGCCCGGTTCACACTCCACCCATGTCTATTCACAGGTTAAGAGACTCATCCCTTGTTCCCTGTTTAGGACGTGGTTTTCGGCTTTCTCTTTTCCAATCTTCTCACTTTGTTTTCTTGTTTTTTTGGGGTTTTTTTTTCAATTGTAGTAGATAGATCTATCTATCGCCCGGTTCACACACAACCCATGTCTATTGAACAGGTTAAGTGGCTCATCCCTTGTTCCATGTTTAGGTCGTGGTTTGCGCCTTTCTCTTTTCCGATCTTTTCACTATTACGTAGCCCCCTGCACATCAGTGGCGTTACTGCCTTGCTCGGGGTGATACGATTAAAAAGAAAAAAAAACAAAAAAAAACACTTAATGCACCTTCAGATCTCAGTGTCGCATTTTCCGTTATCACTTCCCAAGTATTTAAATTTCTGCACCTGCTTTATATTAGTATCCCCGATTGTAATTAGCATTTTGGGCTTCTCTTTTTGCTGATGCCTATAGAGATAGTAAAATAAACGAACAATGCTAAATAAAATACATTAAAATATTTATATTTTCTTATAAAATGCGTAGCCTATTCCAGAATGGTGAGCAATTGATCAGAATATCACGAAGGCTGGAAATTCTGACAGGGATTAATTACATTTGTGTACGTTTTGTATGTAAGTTGCACGAATTTTAAAATGTTGGCACACTCTCCGCACCCTGATTCCTTAAAGAGGCTAGGACGCACATGAGAGAATGCGAAGTTAAACGTGTGAGCATGCGTTCTTCTGAAGTTCTTTCTATCGCTACCACGTTTGTACATTTCGTTAAATCATATGGATAAGAAAAAGAAACCTTCCTTGTTACAATCTATGAGGTGGCGTTGCGGTTTGAAGGACGGGACATATTTTTAACAAAATTTGTTTTTTTTTTTTTTTTCAATTTTAAAGAGAGAGTATAATTGAAAATTCTTTATTTTATTATCGAGGGAAACAATCATTGCAAAGAAAATTGCTAAGTTCTGATTATAACGGAATCGAGAAATCTGAGATGTACTAAATATATTTAAAGAGAAAAAACTCTGAGACTTTTGGTGACATTTTAATAAATCACTGCTGGAATTAAAAAATTAATCTTTTAACCAAATTAAAATTAACTATTTTTGAGTCAGCATTTTTTATGAGTGAATAAATACGACTGGGTTATTGAGCGTAAAATTACTGTTCGTAAAACTTTGTCCTACGTCCTTCAAATATTTTCCTTCTCACAACTCTTTTCATTTTTATCGTTTTGATGTAGGCCTCCACTCTATTCAGTAGCCTAATTTCATAAAGAAATTAATAAAAAAGATAATGTTGGAACTTATCGACTGCTGTGGAGTGCAATACAGACAAAAACACTTTTAAGGTTTTTGTATCATGCTAGACGGTTTTTCAATCCAGAGTCTATTTTACATCTTTATAAGTCTACAATTTGTCCATGCTTAAAATATTGCTGCAACAAATGATCTGATGCCTCTGGTATCTATCTTTATATTGATGAGACTACACATGCGCACGATCGAAAAAGAGACGCTGAAAATTTTAAATGTTTCTGTATTTTAAAATGCAATTTTGGGTACATATTCTAGACGATTTAACTTAGATTATTTATCGTTCTGTTTCCGTCATCATTCTTATGAAATATTCCACATTATGATAATATAAATTCTACCATGAAATGTTAGGCAAATTTATTGGGGTTCATCAAGTGATTAAATCAGTTACACATGCGGTATCAATGCTTAGAATATTACTGCTACGTACGGTTCGTTAGGATGTGCGTTGTGGTGCAGTGGTTATCGACTTAGAACGACAAATCGGGGTGCCGAGTTCGAATTCCAGTTGAATTCTTTGCATTCACTTACGCACAAATACCCTTAGGAAAGGTATTAATTCGTTTCTTTCTTTCAGTTATGGGTTAAATAATTTGACAGCTTTGGTTCTATAGCCTTAGCTGAAAATCAGTCTACTGCAGAAATTAATGGCAACCTACTGCAGGATAATCTTCTGCTCAGTCTGTCATGTCTCTTTCGAGAGATGATCGCCCAAAGCGTGTATCACGTAACTTAACTGACTGACTGACGATCCGTTACGCCTGTTATCTAGAGCTCCTTGATAAGATCCGAAGAAGACTCTGCAATATTATTGGCCTTGGTCTGACATTTCGGCTTCAGTCACTTTCTCACTGCCAAAATGTAGAGTCCCTAATCCTTTTAGCACCTAGAATTTCGGAATTTAAGCGCACTGCTTGATTAGTGAAGTAATGGCAAACTCCCGCGGAAAAAATTTTCTGCCTAGTCAGGCATGGATCGAAAGAGACATGATCGCCTAAGCGTGTATGACATATGGCAATTAATTTTGTGACTAGAGTGACAGGAAGGGTTCATCATTTTACAGTTGAATTGGCTAGATGTATCCGAAAGTTCAGTGCTAAAAGTTTTTTTTTCTCTCGCATTTATCGATTGTGGAACTTCCTTCCGGGTGCATACTTTCCATTTAACTTGGATATTCAGTAATTTCAATGCAACGTTAATCAATATCTGCTGTTCTGATTATTCTTCGATCTCTTTAACAATGTTCTTATTTCTACCGCTTCCACGCCCACTTACCCCTTGAGTCTCTGTCGGTTAACTGACAGAATGAGTTCGACGTCAATAGCAGAAAAAATAAACAAGGCCGATAGACGTGTGAGTATATCAAAGGCAGCCGGCTTGAAAGGTTGAAATTAAGTATTACATTTCACAGTCAGGTTAGCCAAATGCAGACGACAATTCTACTCCTGCAGCTTCTTCTCTCGCACTTCCCTCCTGTGGAACTCACTCCCGTATTCTTGCTTTCCTGACGGCTACAACCTCCAGAAATTTAAATGCAAAGTCAATACTCATCTACTAACCACTGGACTCTAGCTCTCTCCCCACCCCCGTATAACCTTCCCTTTCTCTCCACCTATGTATCTGTCATCGCACCTGCTTTCTCAGCTTTCTATTGTTCCTTTCTAACTAGTTTGTACTCCTCACTCTTTTCTAATTAATCTTTTTACATTTATGTAGCCCCCTGCACATCAGTGGCGTTTCCGCCTTGCTCGGGGTGAAATGATTAACAAAAAAAAAATATATATGAACGATAATAGAGAATAAATGGATTCACTCACTTCTAAGAGCATTTTTGCAATATGAAAAGCAACAGGATAGACTAGAATTCGATATTGGCTCCTTGATTCTCACGGATCCACAAATGGTAACTTGTTCTGTGTCCTGACATGTTCGAATTAATACGTTTTCAACTTAGATTATGTTCAAATACTCTTTGCATGCAACATCTTTCCTTTTTAACGTTTTTTTTTTGTCCCTGAACAATAGCAATAAACCATAAAACTTAAATATTTGACGAATGATTTGTAATTAAGTTGAGGTCAACAGCAATTACATTCGAAGTCTGCTTCGAAAACAATTATTAACATGAATTCAATAATTAATGCAAATTTAAACCTTTTTTCTTCGGTCCATCAGATCAACTGAGAAGCAATTAAAAGCTTTCGGAATATAACGCATTGCAATTCAAAAACAATTCAATCGAATTTATCAGTAGTTCCATTAATCTCTCACGAAATCTATCGTAATGAAATAATCCGAAACTCCCTTGCTTCCAGTCGACTTCCACAGGTTCTAATCAAATCACACCTTTCTTATAATCTGCTAGTTTCAATCTATAAAGTTTGCAATCTCAAAATCCCAGTAGCCGTTTAATCGTAATTTTCGCAGAGTCGTCAACGCCAAGAAGTTTGTTGTCCTTATCAAGTTCTTCCCCAAACCTCTGTAATGTGTTAAACACTAATTGTAATTGGATTTTTACTTCTTCGTATCGCTTTCTGATCACGAACAATGTCCGCCCAATGTTGACATGTTCGCAAAACAAAGAAAACCTTAAGAAATTAACCGATTTTATTAAGACCTGACAAATAGAGAGAAACACATAGCCAAAAAACATTACACACTCTTTAACTCTTGTTATTTAAAGCGACGCATCGGCTGGTACAATTATTTGAAACTAAAGTGATTGCATTTTAACGTTTAATTATGATGCCAATTAACTTAAAATGAAAGCCAAATAAATAAATATTTTCATCTGAAAAAAAGGCGTTCAAAAAAGTACATTTTATGACAACAAACAGTTTGTAATAATTTTCAACGATAAAAAGTAACCCGTTATAATTCAAGCCTTCTTCTTCTTCTTCTTCTTCTTCTTCTTCTTCTTCTTCTTCGTTTATTTGAATTTCAGTTTGAGTTTGAGTTTTGTTTAATGGCATATCAACCTCTGTGGGTTATTTAATGCCAAAAAGGTGGGGTTTTAAGGTACATTTTTTAATGTCCGGTTATAGTGAGAAGGTTGATTTAGTCAGATTGAGTTTGAGTTTGAGTTTTATTTAACGGCATATCAACATCTGTGCGTTATTTAATGCCAATAAGATGGGGTTTTAAGATGTCATTTTTTTATGGTCATTTCTAGCAAGACAGTTGATTTAGTCATATTTTGATAAAAAAAAAAATTATTATTTTTGTTATTTTAGAAAAGTGAAGATGTCTTCAAGTTTTGTATTAAAAAATCTATTGCGGTTAATATTTTTTTCCTTCAAAAATGTATATTTTTCTATAAAAGTGTATTTTTATACTTTCATAGTGTTTTGAGCCCAATTTGAGTGGGTAACTATTTGCCCATAGCTGGGACCCTAACAGGTGCTACCACCCCGGGTCAGGGTGGACCTGGGAACCACAGCAATTAAGAGGTGGTTTCATGCTCCTCACAACCTCCCAGTCAGAGGCTTTGCTGCCGGATGTGGTTTATTGTCATACCCAGGACCATCGTTTATTTGACGTGTTACTTCAGAACGTAGTAGATCATGGCCCTTCCCATTTTCTGTCCCTTGATTTTTAATAAGTTTTTCCATTTTTGGTATTTCTATTAAACTCTTTTCTGCCATCACTTTGCTCAAGTCCATCGAGTATGTTACGCTCTGCTTTCTTCTGTCACTTTTTCTCTCTATACGCCCTATCAGTATCATATTCTCCAAGCCCTCCTTCCTTATTACATTCCCGTGAAATGTCAACCGCGTCTTCTAATATTAAATATGTTTCTTTTTATTTGTATTCTTTCCAAAATCTCGTTGTTGCTCACATGCTCGTCATGTTCAGCATCTTTCACTGCATTCACTGCCATACAGATATCACGTAACAATTCAGTATTTTTTTCTTTGTTTCTAACGAAGTTTTTCTGTCTCTTTTACTCTGCTTAAGATACCCTACTTAATATATGCGTTGTGGATATCGACTCAGAACGAGAAATCGTAGAGTCAAGTTCGAATTTCAGTTGAATTCGTTGCATTCCCTTACGCGCAAATACCCTTAGAAAAGGTTTTAATCCGTTTCTTCTTCCTTGGTTGGCAAGCAGTTACCGCAGAAAGTAATGGAAAGCTATTCTGTCCAGTCAACTATGTCTCTTTCGAGACATGATCGTCCAAGCATGTATCGCCATTGGTACTTAATTGAATACTCCGCTTAGCTTTTCGAATGCATCTTTGGCCATCCCAATACGTCTTCAAATCTAGGAGTTGCACTATATATTGCTGAGAGAATACTAATTTTGTTTTTTACCATATAAAACAGGTCTGCTGTAATTATATTGTTAATGGTTTACTATAGAGAAATCATTTCACCGTAGACAAATATTGGAAATCAGTCGAAAAGTAGTGTCAAACATTAGAACAGCAATTTCTGTCTGTCTGCTCATCTGTCTGAAAAACCTATAACTTGGTCCACACTTGCTCTACATAGACATATTCTACCATTTTGGAATTAGGATGATCCCGAGATTAAAAAGTTGCCCATAATCTGGCGCTTGAACATTCAACATTGAGATCTTTGTCCGGATGAGAGGGGGGGAGTTAAAAATCAATTCTTGTATGTTTTTCTAAATAAATTAACAGCAACTTCTGTCTGTCCATCCGTTTGTTATACACAGACATACTCTCTTTTTGCTATCAGAATAATCCTGGGATTTTTTTTTAATCATATCACCCCGAGCAAGGCGGTAACGCCACTGATGTGCCGGGGGCTACGTAAGAGTGAAAAGATTAGAAGAGAGAAAGCCGAAACCACATCCTAAACAGGGAACAAGGGATGAGCCTCTATCCCTGTTCAATAGACGTGGGTGGAGTGTGAACCGGGTGATAGTTTAGACTATCTACTCCAATTGAAGAAGAAGAAAGAAAAAAAAGGTAACGGTGGTGAGTTAACTAAGTTTTAACTTAGTTAAAGTCCGGTCAAAGAAATTTCTTTGAAAAAAGGTAAACACTCCTTCAAATAACCATGAAACTATTTTAAAATTAGCCACAAAAAATTTAAAAAAATAAAATCAAAGCAAAATTATAACTTACTTTTAAGAATATTTCAAAGCTGATCCTAAACCAAACGCAGAATTATTTTATCTTTTGGCTGAGTCCCTTTTTTCAAAGAAATGTCTTTGACCGGGGAATAATTTTGTCCTTTCTATTTACACAAAAAAAAAAAAAAAGTCCTGTTAAATTCCTTGTTCGTCTTTTGCCTGGTAATTGTCTAGTTGACCCCACCACCCCATCAGCCAAAAGATAAAATAATTCTTTTTCTCTACTGACGTTAGTACACATGCGTTTGGTTTAGGATCCGTTTTGAAATATTCTTAAAAGTAAGTTATAATTTTGCTTTGATTTTATTTTGTTTTATTTTTTTGTGGCTAATTTTAAAATAGTTTCATGGTTATTTGAACAAGTATTCTTTCCCTTTTTTCAAAGAAATTTCTTTGACCGGTGAATAATTTTGTCCTTTTTATTTAAAAACAAAAAGTACTGTTAAATTCCTTGTTCGTCTTTTGCCTGGTCATTGTCTAGTTGACCCCCTCTTCATTGTGGGGTGCACCTTTTACGCTAGTATTCAAAGAAATTTACAATAGAAATATATTTACTGTTCTAATGGATGGAAAATAAGAAAAAACGAATTATCAGGCATTAAGAATTAATGGAAACGCTAATGAGTGTAATAACTCTTAATAATAACTCTTAATAATAACTCTTAATAATAACACATCGGAGTGAACAGTTAATTGGTGCTAATAATATGTCATGTCGGAAATATTACTAGGTTATTTTATAGCTGAGTTACAAGAGAAATTAATCTTTTCCAAGGTTCGTCTTCATCCATTATGCGTATGATTATGTCGATTATATAATAACAGATTATTTCACAAACGGAACAATGGTTTGTTTTTAGAGAAAGTTTTATGTTACTAACTTATGCACAAAATTATATACATATATTTACATTTGTCCGACAGAGAGAAAATATAAACATATATATGCAAACACAAGCAGTGTGAAAAGAGAAAAAAATAATTGTTACTTATAATATTTAGGAAAGGGAAAACAGTTGAAGATTCTTCTTTGTTTCTGGAAAAGGCATATTTACGATTACAGATTAAATCCAACTGCGGGAGGCTGATTTAACCTTCATCTGGGTGAGTCATACGCTTCGTCCATACAAAAAAAAAAAAACAGAAAAAAGAAAAAGCAACTGGTCAGTTTGACACCTGGAAGCTGATTAAAAGACTAGCTAATTTCGTCACTATAATGTAACATAACTAAGCACACCTCACGTGATTAACGTAACTCCGCCTTGACTAAAGAGAGATAATCGCCTCTTGTGTCCCTACAAGAGAATAGGAATATTTTAAGCACAATGTATGAACATTGTTTATAAAAATGTGCTGCTGTTTTTTTTTTTGTTTTTTTTTTACTATAGTAACGGATTAAAAGGGATCTGTTGTAGCAATGCACTCAAGAATAAAGGCATTATCGTGGGATTATTATATTTATGAAAATGCAGAGTAAAAAAGAAAGTGCTAAAAGCAGTTTTCTTATGAAAATCAAACCCCAGCTGCAGTCGTTGTCATAGTTGATCATTCACACTAAATGTGCAATATTCTTCTTGGCTTCCGGGCCCGTAAATGCAAACATAGCTCCGCTTTCCGACAACAAACACAGTTTACGTGTTCAGCTGTTACGGGCACGCAAGTAAAACATCCCTGGACCTTCTTTGCCTTCAGATTCTGCTTTTTTCAATAATAATAATTAAAAAACAACATGCTACATATGTGCATTTGCAAGGTTTTTTCCTCTTTCTTTTTTATGATATTTTTTATGATCCATATTCTTATAAGACCTATTATTATTATCATTATTATTCACTCATTGAACCGGTAGTAACTCGTGAATTGCGTTTGAGAATAAGTGACAGCAAGCCTATTCAACACTGAGTGATCATATCAGAGTATAAATCCTTTTCAGTTATGCCATTATCTGGATGGTTCCCATACTTCCTCTCGTTTACATTTCCTCTATCCTTTCCTTAAGCTGTTTTTCCCCTGTGCTCTAGTAATGACTTGTACGACTGTCACCGTCATATTACACAGGAACAGGTTAAGATTTTAGTGATAGAAGAAAAAAACCTCTGGTGAGTTGGTTCCACAAAGCAGTGGTTCGTTGGGAAAGAAGTTGTTCGAGTGATGGGCTTGAGCGGATGGAAGGATACTAAAATCAAGATATAACAATTTAAAAACCAGGGAAGTGTTCTAGCAGATGGCGGAATGCACGACACTGAGATCCAAAGGTGCATTGCTACGGCCAAGGACGCATTCCGGAAGCTGAGTAGAGTATTGAGAGACGGGGAAATTTTGCAGGAAACAAAAAGAGGATCACTGGATTGTTATGTGATGTATGTCCTTCAATAAGGCAGCGAATGATGGACAATCTCATTAAAGATAAAGGAAAAACTTGAAACAACCGAAATGTGGTCCTACAGAAGGATGCCGAAAATACCATGGACTGAACATGTGAGCAGCGACACGCTTTTGGGGAGGACGCAAACGAAAAGGAAACTGTTCATTAATATCAGGAAGAGACAGATGTGTTATCTGAGACACGTTATGAGGAAAGATTGCTTGGAGAAAGTGATACAAACGAAAAGGGATAGAGAGACTGGGGAAAGCAACAAGTGATATACTTGATGAACTTGAGCAGATAGATGACTGAGCAGGGTTTCAGAGGGTGTTAAGTTCTACAAGGTATAGGGAAATGTGGAAGGCCATGATCGCCTATTTCCTGAAGGGTCACGACACATAGAAGAAGAAGAGTTCTAAATAACTACTCAGTTTTAAGAAGAGGTGGATTCATACCTAATCAGAAATTGATAAACAAATAATAAATTGTATATATAAAGTGGGGGATCAATTCTGTATTATAATCAATATATAAACAGATAACCCATTATGTGGCCGCGCTCGTTTTTATACGTTTATATTCTAGATTTATGAACTTGAGCAAATAAATGGCAGAACAGGATTTGGGAAGGTTAACAAGAGAAAAGGTGTTAAGAGCTACAATATGAAGATGTGGAGGGCCATGACTGCCTACGTTTCGAAAGGACACGGCACATAGAAGAAGAGTTCTAAATAATTAATCAGTATTGAGAAGAAGTGGCTTTATCCCTAATCAGAATTTGATAAACAAATAAGAAATTATAATGTGGATATAAAATGGGGAATCAGTTGTATATTATAAACAATATATAAAATGGTCTCTCACTTTGTGGCCGTGATAGTTTCTATACATTTACATTCTAGATTTATGGACTTTGGCAAATGAATGGCAGAGCAGGGTTTGGGAGGAGTAACAAGAGAAAGGGTGTTAAGAGCTACAAGGGATAGAGAAACGTGGAGAGCCATGATCGCTTACTTCCTGAAGAGTCACGTCACATACAAAGAAGAAGAAAACATTAACACGAAATTCGCTGTTACATTAGTGGACTGAACCGTTCATTGGAAATTACCTGCACGTTGCGTCTTCGTGTATCACTGAGTGATTCAATCAAGTACAGGATACATGCGTGGTTGTTCATTATTGTATTTACCACTTAAACTACGATCAATTGTAAAAGCGACAGGTATTAATAATGGTATATAATCATTTTTATGAAACTGTTGCCTGAGATATGAAAATTATTTCAAGGGTCGCAGTTATGGGTAAATAGTAAAACCCCAAACAAAGTTAACATTACATTTTTATATCAGAATGATAGTCAATGCAATACCACAAAAATCAAATATATTTTTATCGGAAAATTTTATGATCTACAAAATATATATATTTCAAAATCAGCTTTGCTCTGAAAGAATAAAACCATTTTATCGGAAAATTTTATGATCTACAAAATATATATATTTCGAAAACAGCTTTGCTCTGAAAGAATAAAACCATTTTATCGGAAAATTTTATGATCTACAAAATATATATATTTCGAAAACAGCTTGGCTCTGAAAGAATAAAACCATTTTATCGGAAAATTTTATGATCTACAAAATATATATATTTCGAAAACAGCTTTGCTCTGAAAGAATAAAACCATTTTATCGGAAAATTTTATGATCTACAAAATATATATATTTCGAAAACAGCTTGGCTCTGAAAGAATAAAACCATTTTATCGGAAAATTTTATGATCTACAAAAAATATATATTTCGAAAACAGCTTGGCTCTGAAAGAATAAAACCATTTTATCGGAAAATTTTATGATCTACAAAATATATATATTTCGAAAACAGCTTTGCTCTGAAAGAATAAAACCATTTTATCGGAAAATTTTATTATCTACAAAATATATATATATTTCGAAAACAGCTTTGCTCTGAAAGAATAAAACCATTTTATCGGAAAATTTTATGATCTACAAAATATATATATTTCGAAAACAGCTTTGCTCTGAAAGAATAAAACCATTTTATCGGAAAATTTTATGATCTACAAAATATATATATTTCGAAAACAGCTTTGCTCTGAAAGAATAAAACAATTTTATCGGAAAATTTTATGATCTACAAAATATATATATTTCGAAAACAGCTTGGCTCTGAAAGAATAAAACCATTTTATCGGAAAATTTTATGGTCTACAAAATATATATATTTCGAAAACAGCTTGGCTCTGAAAGAATAAAACCATTTTATCGGAAAATTTTATGATCTACAAAATATATATATTTCGAAAACAGCTTTGCTCTGAAAGAATAAAACAATTTTATCGGAAAATTTTATGATCTACAAAATATATATATTTCGAAAACAGCTTGGCTCTGAAAGAATAAAACCATGTGCAAAATATCAGTAGTTGAAAGCATAAAATTACATGCAAGATATTTAGATTTTGGTATTAAATAATCTGTACAGGCTGATATGCCGCCAAAGAAAACCAACTAATCACCCAACCAACATGAAAGAACTCTTTCATGATATTAATCCATATAATATCCTACAATTTCTTCAATAAAACTACAACGTAAAGTACGTATGTCACCGTCTCTATTAATCATAACTTACAGAAACATGTATATTCACAAAAGCTGAGTATCATCTACTATGTAGAAACCATATATCATATTGTTTTACGGTATATCAACCTCAATGGGTTAGTTAATGCCAAAAAAATTTCCACAATAAATTTGTATGAATAGAATATATTCTTTGAAAGAAAAAAGTTTGTAGATCAGCTTTCTTTAATGTATTTTTATAAGTGTTTTTTATTGAAAGTCAGATGTATTGCTGGTATGTATTTTTTCCAAAAATTAATTACTGGTAAAACGTAATACTTTTTTCCTTCAAAAATCTATTGTTGGTAATATTTTCCCTTCACAAATGTATTCCTGAATTTTTACTATAAAAGTCTATTTTTATACTTTCATAGATAATTTACGAAGCGCCGCTTAGATGTGGCGCAAGGCCGAAAGAATGGGGTACCCAGTGAAGATCGAACTTACTACTCAGTTGAAACGTGTTTTAGCGAGACGAACTTGCTAAACATTATACCACACCGTTTTTATACTTTCATAGTGTTTTTATCTCAGTTTAGGGATAAACTATTTGCCCATAGCTGGGAACTTAACAGATGCTACAACCTCGAGTCAAATGGACTGGGAATAACGGCAATTAAGACGTGGTTCAGTGATTCTTACAAATCTTTAAATCAGTAAACTTACTGCAGGATGCAGTTTATTGTCATACCCAGGACCATATATCACATTTCTATTACTTCAAAGCGCATAAGAAAATTAAAATTCTGTATTAAAGGAACTATAAGGTATGGAAATGCCCTTAAACAAACAAATCAATCATTCAATGAACATTCAGTGGTTAGTGGACAGGACCTGTACGTAACGGATTCGCTTATCATTGATTGAAATCGCACGAGTACTGGACAGATAAACGGTTGTCCGTATATTATGTTTACCACGTGAACTACGACAAAAATATAAAAGAGATAGATATTCATAACTGTATATAATAATTTCATGCAATGATTCCCTGAGACATATAAACTATTTCAAGGGTTCCTCTTCTTTTTCTTCTTCTTCTATGTGTCCTGTCCTTTCAGGACGTAGGCGATCATGGCTTTCCACGTTTCCCTATCCCTGGTGGCTCTTCGTACGTTTTCTCCTGTTGCAACACGCAACTCCTGTTCCGTCATCCACCTGCTCAGGCCCTTCAAATATTTTATCTGCTGCCTTCCTCTGTCTCTTTTTCTTTCTATCTAGTCTGCCAGTATCAGGTTCTCCAAGCCCTAGTTCCTCATTGCATGTCTCAGGAACTTCAGTTGTCTCTTCCTGATGATCCGTATTAATTTTCTTTTCGTTGCCATTCTTTTCACATGCTCGGTCATTTCCGCTGCTTCAAGTTTTTCCTTCATCAATGATATTGTCCAACATTCACTGCCGTATTGAAGAACTGACATCACATAGCAATCTAGCACTCTCTTCTTAATTTCTAGTGAAATTTTCCTGTGTCCTTGTACTTTACTCATCTTCTGGAACGCATTGTTTTCCATGCCAATTCAGCTTCGGATCTCTGTATCGCACTTTCCATCTCTAGTTAGAACACTTCCTAGGTATTAAAATCTTTGTACTTGCTTGATTCTAGTATCCCCCACCTGTATTTGGCATTTTTGGTTGCTCTTTTTGCTGGTAAAAATGGTGAGTAACGCTGATTAAGCTGACTAATATTGTTGCCTATTATTATTGGCTAATAATTTTGATCCTCACTGAGCGACCACCCTTCATCTGACCTTTTTTTTTTATATATATAAGCGTTTCACTCCGAGCAAGGAATATAACTGCCACTACTGCGCAGTGGGCTACATAGAGTGGAGAAAGGATGATTAAATATAGGAAATGTCAGAGGGTGGGTGATAGGCGGGTAGGGATACCGAGAATGGTTAAATATAGGAAATGTCAGAGGGTGGGTGATAGGCGGGTAAGGATACCGAGAATGAGGGTTGGGTAGATGAGAGAGTTCTGAGAATAATTGGGAGTGAGTGTGATAGGAGGTGTCTATTGACCCTACATTTAAACACCTGGAGATTGTAGCTGTCGGGAAAGCAGACTTGTGGAAGGGAATTCCACAGGCGAGAAGCGCGAGAAAAGAAGCTGTTGGAGTAGAATTTACGGTTACATCTTATTTGTTTAGCTGTAAAAGGGTAGGACCTAGTTGCTAATCTAGTATCTCGTGTAAATTCGTGCTTAGGTAGCACCAGTGATCTAAGCTCATCGGAGCAGAAGCTATGAAAGTACTTGTAGAAGAGGCACAGGGAAGCCACATCACGCCGGTGAGAGAGTGGTTGCAGCCGGTCTGCCAAGTCAGTATCAACCACGTTACAGATCCTCCTTTGTATCTTGTCAAGAATCCCAAGGAGAGCAGCAGGGGCACCCGACCAGATATGGCAGCAATATTCAATGCACGGGTGGATGGTAGATTTGTATATGTGCAGAATAGATTCAGGTGGGAAAACCTTCCGGGCCCTGCACAGAGAGCCGACTTTCATAGTAGCAGATTTGGCAATGGATTCGATATAGTCATTCCATTTGAGGTCCGCCGAAAGTGTAAGGCCAAGGAGGTGTAGTATTTTACTCTCTGGGAGGCTAGCCTGTCCCATGCTAATGGGAGGTAGATGCGATTGTCTATGGTGGTTAGTTGATAACAGCTTCGTTTTAGAGGCATTGAAATTTACTGTAAGAAAATGTATTCATATAAAATTCCCTACGTTATTATGCTGATGAAGCTTTAAACTTACTCATATAAAATCAAAAAACATTTCATTCAGACCTCCTTTATTTAAGTAAAACACCTAGTAAAGATGTTATGTTAACGTTGTTATAGTTGTAGGTATTATTCACAAAAACTATCTTCATGATTTGACACAACTGGATGTGCGTTGTGGTGCAGTAGATATCGGCTCGGAACGAGAAATCGGGAAGCCAAGTTCGAATTCTAGCTGAATCTATTGCATTCACTTACGCACAGATACCCTTGGGAAAGGTATTAATCCGTCTCTTCCCTCCAGTTATGGGTTGAATAGCAGGACAGATTGAGTTCTATAGTCTTGGCTGGCAACCAGTCTACCGCAGAAAGCAATGGCAACTTACTGCGGGATAATCTTCTGCCCAGTCAGTCATGTCTCTTTCGAGACATGATCGCTCAAGCGTGTTTCACGTATGGCACTTAACTGACTGCATATGATATTTCATTCATCTTATTGATGATGTTAAGAGTTGCGCTGCCAGTGGGAAAAAGCATCTTACAAGTAGAAGTTTGAAACTATGGTTAAAATTATAGGGGGTGTGCCGCACACCTAGCACATTATGAGTATACGCCGGTACGAATTAGAATCTTTTGGAACCCGTGAAATTCTTTTATGGACCCTTAGGGGTCCATGGACACCTGGTTGGGAACCAGTGGCGTATAGACATGACCAACGGCGCATTTCAAAACCTAAGCAGATAGACACGAAGATTGCGTTGGAAAATAAAAGTACAACAATGTTATGTGATATCTGCCCTTCTATATAACAGCGAATGCTGGACAATCTCCTCAAAGATGAAGAAAAGACACGAAGAAATCGAAATGTCGTTCTACAGGATGATGCTAAGGATACCTTGGACTGAACATATGAGCTACAGTTTTGGATAGGATGAAAACGAAAAGAAAACTTATACTTAATATCAGGAAATGACAGTTGAGGTTTGTGTGACATATAATGAGGAAGGAAGATCTGAAGAATCTGATACTCACAAGACGAATAGAAGAAAAGGAGAGACAGGAGAAAGCAGCGCGAGGCATATTTGATAGGCTTATGGAAGTGGATGATGGAGTGGCGTTTGGGAAAGATACCAAGAGGAAAATTCTTAAGAGCGACAATGGATAGGGGCAAGTGGAATTCCATGATCGCCTACGTCCTAAAAGTGCACGGCATATCTAAACTTATTTATAAATGGAACTTTGTCTCTGTGTTTGTGTGTGTGTCTCTGTGTGTGTGTGTGTATCCGTTACCTATAGACTCCGAAACGGCTGAACCGATTTTCTTGAAAATATACACAGCTTTACAATAAACGTCTGCGAGTGTTCTTAGCTAGGTTTTGTGTCGAGGTACTCTCGATAAATATCGAAAATCGATAATCGAAAAAATCGGGTTATAGAAGGAGTGGTCCGATTTTAATCAAATTTGATACACTCATAGACAACGCCATAAAAAACAATATTCAGAAGTTTCAGAAAATCGATATATATATATATATATATAAAAGGCAAGATGTTTGTGTGTGTGTCTGTTTATTTGTCTGTATGTCCACAATTTTTAACCGATTCTCAACAAACTTCACACAAACATTCTTTAGGCTGAGTCTGAGCTCCAGAATCATGGATTAGTTTTAAAGCTTTCATTACACCCGAGCAACGCCGGGCTATACTGCTAGTACAGAAATAGAAGCATTGTGAATGAATGCATTCTCTTTTTGACGGGATTTTCAGAAATGCCTTCTGTTCTTGACGCCATGTTTACATCTTTCCAGTGTCAGGCGAGTTTCTTCTTGTTCGTAATGTTACTTATGATATTGATTGATATAAGAATCTTGTTAAAGCAAAACAACTCCAGTAATAAATAATAAAATCAAACAGAAATACATCAATGAAGAAAACTGAAATTTTATTTTCCTTGGAGGTTTTCTTTAGCTTGATTTTCAGATCTTGTTTCGCAGTTCGAATCGAATTACCCGAATCGCTTATAGGCGACTGCCAAACTTTGTTACAGTTTAAATCGCGTTC
The DNA here is from genome assembly GCA_037127315.1 of Ascarosepion bandense. NCBI lineage: Eukaryota > Metazoa > Mollusca > Cephalopoda > Sepiida > Sepiidae > Ascarosepion > Ascarosepion bandense. Next base: position 436,278 of record JBBBDQ010000420.1, on the reverse strand, counting down.
AAGAAATCATCATTATTTAAAAATTCCCTAGAGAATAGAACGGCTAATTTTCTTATATTGTCATTACGAGAACATCTGGAACGGTCTATTGATGCCAAAGTAGTCGAAGTTTTTTTTACTGATAGTTACATTCACTAAGTGGTTTTCAGAGTAGTACACAAAATGCATTAGTATGTTCGTTGTGGTGCAGTAGATATCGGCAAAGGTACTAGAAATCGGAGAGCCGTGTTCGAATTTTAGTTGAATTCTCTGCCTTCACTTACGCGCAAAACTCTTTGGTATTAATCCATCATTTCTTTGCAGTTATGGATCAAATAACAAGACAGATTGGGTTCTATATCTTTGGTTGCAAACCAGTCTGACACAGGCAATCTACTTCGGGAAAATCTTCTGCCCAGTCGGTCATGTCTCGAAAGAGACATGATCACCCAAGCTTGTATCACGTATGGCATTTAACTGACGGAATGATGTAATATATTACACGAATAGGTCTGCGACATAAAAAATGACAGCAAAATATTTATATCTATATGTCGTCTAAAATGACGGCAACAAATATATTGATGTACCTACTATTAAGACATTAGGAAAAACAAAATAATACGACTCTCGAACGTGATAGAAAGACTATAGTGGTACAAATCATTACCGCTATAAACAGAAAAAAATATTTTACCACCCATAATAATGGTATTTTCTTTAAAAAATAAAATTGTAGAACGGGCTGGCCAACCGGTTACACACCTGGCTCAACAGAGCCAAATTGAGCTGAGTAAAGAAATATTTTTAAAAAAATGCCGATACTGGAGGCCATGTACATTAAATAAAAGCAACCCACACTTAGTAAAATCACATTTCAATCTAGTTACAACATATTACATTGCATTTAGAGATACGGTTCTGTTGTTAATATTTCGGTCTTTCACGTGGTGTGACGTCATGGAACCGTATTACAAATTTACGAACTGCGTCTGCTATTCGGAGAGTATAATCATCGCATAGCAATGTTTTATGCCAACACAAGATAATATCATCTTTGATGGTGGATGTCTTTATGTTAACGTCCCTTTAACCACTTTGAAGATGGCCTATGTGAGCCCAAAGCTTAGAACCTGCATAATAATAAAGTATTCAAATGTTGAACAACTTTTGTCTTTATTTTCACCTGAAATTAAAGCCAAAACACCATGTGTAGAACGGCTCGTGTCTATTACATTTAACAATATATATATATATATATATATATATATATTCACAGACACAATAGTTTTTATTATAATAGAGTATATATATATATATATATATATATATATATATATATATATATATATATAACATAGCACACTTGATATACAATCCAGGTAAATTTCGATAGAGACGAACTCAAGAGAACTCAATGTTAAATTCATTTATTTTATTTAACAGAGAAATATAATTAATAAAATGTTTTTTTCTCAGAGAACAGTTAGGTGGTTGGAGACGCAGAAATGGAGTCAACATTTATTTCTCGTGATACTGTATTTCCTATTATTGTATCTCTTCGTCCTTTCTTTTCCTCTTCTTGCTTTTCATTCAGTTTTTTCTGTTTTTCTCTTTTTTTCTTTTTTCTCTTTTTCTTTTTTCTCCTTTTTTTCTTTTTTTACATTAATCAATCGTCTATCTTTTCTTTATCCTTGATTTCCTCTTTCTTTGGGGTTCTTTTCGAATGAGCGAGAAATTTTCGTAAATAACCGTTATAAATATCTATTCTAATATGTACATGTGAGCCTCTATGTAAAATAAAATAAAAGAAAAAATTTTATTGCTGGGAGAAAACTTTGAGGACCAACTGTTGTACCATTTGGGTCTGACGAGCCACGATAATCAGGGCGCGGTGAAATATGTATTACCCATTGTAATAATTAGATCTTTCATAAAAAATATATATTAATCATCCACATACAAGACTGTTTCGCTGTATCAGTGTGGATAGACACACCCACTTGCTTCTGGCCGGGATCGAAACTCGACCGATTTGGTGTCAGTCGGAGTCGCTACTCTCTAAGACATAGGTGCATGGAATCAGAGAAAATAAATTTTAACATGTTGTATATGAGCAGTGTATACACACGCCAGTCACCGAAAGAACTCAATTCATTCCTGGAGAGTAATGCATTTATCGCAGAAGTGGAAACTGTTTTTAAAATTTTCTTTTCTAGAGAGCTCAATCGTAATGATAGCATAATACACACATACACACACACACACACACACACACACACACACACACACACACATATATATATATATATATATATATATATATATATTCTTCACGACTCGACGACATACTTATTGCAAAAAATAAAGTAATACACACACACACACACACACATATATATATATACATATATTTTCTAGACATATCCTATTAAATATAAGAGACAATGAATGTCTATTATGTTTAATCATGAGCCGTTCTAAACGTCGTATTTTTGCTTTAATTTCAGTTGAAAATAAAGACAAAAATTCTCCAACATTTGGATAATTATTTATTGGTTTTCTTCTAAGCTTTCGGCTCACATGAGCCATCTTCAGAGAGGTAGTTTAAACTGAAATATTATAAAATCCACCATCACCGACGATTTTATTTTGTGTTGACATAAAACTCCGCTTGGCAACGGCAATAGTTACCAAAAATAATAAACGCAGTTCTTAAGTTTGCGATGCGGTTTTATGACGTCACACCGCGGGATAGCGCGAAATGACAACAAAACCATCTAGTCAAATGCAATGTAATATGTTATTTCCTGTTTTAAAGTTGATTTTATTGAGTGTTGGTTGTTTTGATTTGATGTACATGGCCTCCAATATCTGCAGGTTCCTCTTACTGTGTGTATGAGTAAGGATCACCGTATTGTTGACCAATCAGACAGATTTTGGTCAACAATACGGTGATCCTTACTCATACACACAGTAAGAGGAACCTGCAGATATTGGAGGCCATGTACATCAAATCAAAACAACCAACACTCAATAAAATCAACTTTAAAACAGGAAATAACATATTACATTGCATTTGACTAGATGGTTTTGTTGTCATTTCGCGCTATCCCGCGGTGTGACGTCATAAAACCGCATCGCAAACTTAAGAACTGCGTTTATTATTTTTGGTAACTATTGCCGTTGCCAAGCGGAGTTTTATGTCAACACAAAATAAAATCGTCGGTGATGGTGGATTTTATAATATTTCAGTTTAAACTACCTCTCTGAAGATGGCTCATGTGAGCCGAAAGCTTAGAAGAAAACCAATAAATAATTATCCAAATGTTGGAGAATTTTTGTCTTTATTTTCAACTGAAATTAAAGCAAAAATACGACGTTTAGAACGGCTCATGATTAAACATAATAGACATTCATTGTCTCTTATATTTAATAGGATATGTCTAGAAAATTACTTGCTGCCTCGATATACTAAATATACATATATATATATATATTCTTCACTACTCGACGACATACATATTGCAAAAAATAAATTAATAAAGGTACTGTTAAAGAGCAAACACGCGATAAGAAGTTTAATAACTGGTAGTAAAGAGAACTGAGCCGAAGCTGCCTCGCTATTGTCTCTCTCTCCATTAACGTGACAGGAGGGAATATATATATATATATATATATATATATAAGTCTTTATTATAATATAGAAGATTGCCTCACTCTTGTGATTTTAACCACATCACGTTGAAACCCCGTATGATGCCAAATATACCAATATATATGGATATGCAGGCGTTCCAAAGAGTTTGCTTTGTTTACTCATGCGCAAATACACTTGGGAAAGGTATGAATCCATCTCTACTTCCTCCAGCTACGAGTTAATTAGTAAGATTTACATCACTAGACTATTATTATTTCCAAAAATGAAATAAAATTGCGTACACGATATTTAGATTCCGGCATTAAATAATTCATAGAGGAAAAAAACGAAATGAAACAAAAAATTAATCTAGTGTAATAAACTATGAAGAGATTTTTCAATGAACGGAAAACAAAATCATAATAATAATAATAATAATAATAATAATAATAATAATAATATGTTATTATTATTATTATTATTATTATTATTATTATTATTATTATTATTATTATTATCTCACTATATACGTTGATAAATATATCGCGCATTTAACCTCCGTTCCAAAGAGAACTGGTGGGAATACACATTAGTACATGTCGTAGAGAATGAGAAGGTTACAATGGTTTGGAATCGAAGTGTTTCGACTGATGGGGAAAAACTATGCAAATCTAACAGATATAGTTGTGAAAAATCCATGTCGAAAACACCTGTCTTCTGACAAACAATGCAGCATCACTGCATCTTTAAAAATGTTTGAGAAAATTTTTAAAAAATGATCTATAAATGTAGCATTTGAAGACTGCTGTTATTTGGAATTTAGGCATTATATAAAAAAGGAACAAACAGATCGAGAAATTGCAATAAATAACTAGACGATTGTTCAGTTTTATCTAATTGTAAAATGTAGGTCGATTTGAACGGACATACTTCCAAAACCTTTCATGCAAACACGGGTGTTCCTCAAGACTCTATCCTATGTCGTACGCTTTTCCTGATCTTCATCAATGATCTTCCTGATGTAATCAATTCCGAAATAAGAATCTATACCGAAGACATCACCATCGATTCCAATCTTAATAAAGTGACAAAGTTAACCTAGCTTCTGCTCTTCGACAGGACGTTCAATCTGTGATGGATTGGAGTAAGAAGTGGCTCTTAAATTTTAATGCTTCCAAAACGAAGCTACTCTCCACGAAGCTGCTTCCTTCAACTACCATAGAGAAGATTTCCTACCTTCCATCAGTATAAATCATCCTAGTATTCCTGAAAGCAATACATCTCGGCCTCACCCTCTCAGCCGGTCTCAAGTGAAATGACTACATCGAATCAACAGCTACATCTACTGAGAAAAATGTTGGTTCACTGTGCCGAGCCAGGAATTTTTTCCGTCGGAATGCGTCTTGCACATTTATAAATCTATCATTCCTCCGTGCATTGAATACTGTAGCCATATCCGGTCGGGTGCGCCTGCTATTCCTCTCAGGGTTCTCGACAAAATACAATGGTGGATCTGCAATGTAATCGGTCCCGGTTTGGCAGCTCAACTTTAGTCACTTTCTCACCTACGAGATGTGGCCTCAGTGGATATCGGCTTGGAACGGGAAATCTGGGAGACTGCGTTCGAATTCCAGTTGTAATCTCCTGACATTCACTTACGCGCAAAGCTATTCATCCGTCTATTTTTTTAGTTATGGGTTAAATGACAAAACATATTAGATTCTATAGCCTATTTCAAGGCATGATCGCTCAAGCGTGTATCACGTATGGCATTTTTTTTTCAAATATGAACAGATAGGTTTGCCTATCGCCAGGTTCATCCACCTTCTTCGTTTTTTGAGTACTGATTTACCCCTTGTTTCCTGTTTAGAATTAGTTTTTCCTTCTAAAATCTCATTTTCTTTCACCCCAGTAATCCTGTCGTCTTATTGGCATTGTTGGGTGAAATGATAAAAATATCTAAGATCGCATGTTATATATTTGTTTTAGTTTTAATAGAACTTTACGTGATTTATTTTCAGTCTGCTACTTGTAACAATGACCTCTCCTTCTGCACAAAACACATTGTGTTATCAATCCCTACTGCAGAATATAATGGCACTAACCATAATGTCTATCGTAGTTCGATGACGATCAAGAATTTCTTGCAAGCTAACTGATAGGGTAATGGGCTTTATTATTATTATTATTATTATTAGGTGCTTCTAAAATATTGCCTTGTGCCACAGTAAGCTAAGGTGACTTAAAAACCGAAGCGTGCTTACAATAGCGTGATGATTGGCAAGATTGTTTTGCAAACTAAATCAGTTTTACAGTATTTACATTATTCGGAATATTGTCCTCATCTTTTTTGTTGTAAGACCCCCAACATAGGAGAACATAACTAAGGACTATGTGTATGCCATTCCATGTAGTTGTGGAAAGAAATATAAAGGAGAGACAGGCCGCCCCCTTAAGAAAAAGCTACAAGAACATCAAAACACGAGAGGAAATAGAAAAATCAGGAGCAGCTGACCACATATGAAGGGAGAAAGAGGATCACCACACCCTATGGGATGAAGTTGAATTAATAAATAGAGAACGCCACAGGAAACTACGTAAAATTAAGGAATCAGCCCATATGTTAGGCTTAAAAAATCTCCTACGCCGACCAAGCATAGAGATGAACACAATATGGGAACCAGTAATACGGAGTGCCAGAGAAAAGCATTAGTATCAGAAAATTGCAATATGAGCTCTGTTAAAAAAATACTAGAGAAACCCATTAGCATCAAAAATACTAGATAAAATCATTAACATCAAAAAATTGCAAAAATAAGGGTTACTGGACATTAGGTTTATAAGTCCCCAAAATCAGTTGTTCTTTTCGTTAAGGACACATGGCCCAGTGGATATAGACGTTGGTTTGTTTCTGTGACTTGACCCAAAGAGTTGTGAGTTCAATACAGCAGTCGTGAGCAGGGTTACGGGAGATAACTCATAACTTCCAATCGAGTTATCTGACTCTAACCCTGCAATTTACTTGTTCACGACTTACAACACTTTGGGCAATGACTAGCAGAAAGGGGCTCTAGGCAAGGAATTAGAATGATATACCCCAGTGATTGTAATAAAGGGTTAGGTTCGAAATCCTAACACCTGAAGAAGGCCGGAGCTTACAACGACCGAAACGTCAACAATAGTCCGAATAATGTAAATACTACCTCATGTCAGAAATATAGACAAATACTAAATCATTTTTGTTTTTGTAAGTTTGCTTTTTGTGACGCATTGTGGTGCAGTGAATATCGGCTCGGAACGAGAAATCGGAGAGGCGAGTTCGAATTTCAGTTGAATTCGTTGCATTCACTTACGCACAAATACCCTTGGGAAAGGTATTAATCCGTCTCTTCTCTCCAGTTATGGGTTAAGTAACAGGACAGATTGGGTTCCATAGACTTGGTCGGCAACCAGTCTACCGCAGAAAGCAATGGCACCCTACTACGGGATAATATTCTGCACAGTCAGTCATGTCTCTTTCGAGACATGATCGCCCAAGCGTGTTTAAGGTATGGCACTTAACTGACTGATCATTAGAAGAGTACAGAACTGGGACGTATCAGCTTTCTTAAAAAATGATATTGCAGTTAGCTTTAATCAATTGATAGTAAATACATAGTTAATTAAGAAGAAAAAAAGGCAGTAAGCGTGCTTTTATGAAACAGACTTATTTAAAATCAATTTTCTTCACGTCAGGAGGTAAAATATACAGGCGCCGTTTCTCTTGGATCAAGGCACCCCTGTTGAGTAATTAAAACAAACACATTTTATATCGCCTGCGACAATTTTTCCTTGGTAAACACATTTTGGCAAAGGTGGAACTTAAGCCTATTGCAAAAAAAAATAAAAATAAAATAAAAATAAATAAATAAAAATACGGCTATTTCTCTGCCCATGCACCCGTGAAGTCCAAATTAAATATAACAAATCAATCGTTTTATTTTTATTGTTTTCATCCCTAATTTTTTTTCCATCGAGAAAGAAACGTTAATTAAAATTCAAATGAATCTGCTCAAATTATCTTTTTGGCACCTCTGTGGACGAATTATTTCTGATCGAGCTAGATAGTACTGTAGTTACGCGCCGCTTCACATTCTTTAACGCGAGAAGTGTTAAGGAGAATCTGGCACTCGATGCGCTTATAAACATGACGGATTTCAGATTGCTCTTATGAACGGGAATCTAATTGTTGTTTAGCAAGCATTGTTCCGTTCTTAAGAGAGTACAAGCAGTATAGCCCGGCATTGCTCGGGTGTAATGAAATCTTTAAAACTAATCTATGGTCCTGGAGCTCAAACTCTTTGGACGTTGGCAGAAAAGACTAAAAAGCAATAGTTGTTTCCAATTAAAGCGAAACCATAGACTGAAAGAAAAATATAAATCAAAATGAATTTTGAAGGCTAAATAAGTCCTCTGAGGAAATGGTATCATGGCTGAGACTAAGAACTACAATTATATCTACTTAGAGCCAAACCCGAAGCAAAACCTAAAATAAAAGGGCTGGAAAAAATACAGACATACAGGCAGATAAACAGACACACACACACACAAACATCTTGCATTTTATATACATATATATATATATATATATATATATATATATAATCGATTTTCTGCACTATTGTAAAAACTGCAACCTTGAAACTTCTGAATATCGTTTCTTATGTTTCTTATGTCTTTGTCTATGAGTGTATCAAATTTAATTAAAATAGGATCACTCCTTTTATAACCCGATTTTTTCGATTATCGATTTTCGATATTTATCAGGGGTACCTCGACACAAAACCTAGCTAAGAACACTCGCAAACGCTTCTAGTACAACTGTGTAAATTTTCAAGAGAATCGGTTCTGCCGTTTCGGTGTCTATAGGTAACTGATACACACACACAGACACACACACACACACAGACAAAGTTCAATTTATAAATAGGTTTAGATTAGTAATTTCAGAAAATAATTACGCATTTAAACGTTAGAAATAATGAGTTAACTTAACCAGCCAGAACCACGGAAATTATCTCTAAAATTAGTTCTTTTCTTTTTGACCTTGCATATCAAGATCTGTCTATATTTCTGAGATAGAATATCGTAATTATTTCCATTGTTCAGACTTTCTTTGTCGTCTTTGTAGCGATATTCAGTTTCAATATCAGTCTATATTTCTTAAAGGAGGTATTGCATTAATTTAAACGATTTACATTGTTCGAACTGTTGTCTTCATCTTCATTACCATATTTACCTTCAATATCTATCTATATTTCTGAAATTGAGTACTGCAATTATTTACACTATTTACATTGTTCGGGCTCTTGCCTGTATTTTCGTTGCTATATTTACCTTCAAAATATGTCTATATTTCTGAGAAGAGGTTTTGTAATTATTTACACAATTTATATTGTTTGGATTGTTGTCCTCATATTTGTTGCCATATTCATGACGTTTCGGCAGTTGTAGGCTCCAGCCTTTTTCACCTGATTAGAATTTCGAACTGAAGTCTTTATCGAATGCGCATTTATGTGTCCAGGGAATTTCAGCTGTCCTGATTCTGAATATAAATATTTTTCATGTTGCCATATATATATATATTGTCCTGGGTATGACGATAAATTACACCCGGCTGAGAGACTTCTGAACCAGAGATTGGATATTTTAAGATGTATGGAACCAACTCTTAATTGTTGTTGTACCCAGGTACACCCTGATCCTGGGTTGTAACACCTGTTAAGATACCTGTTATGGGTAAATAGTGAATTCCTAAATAAAAACAACTCTTTAAGAAAATATAAAAGTACATTTTATGCTAAAAAAAGGGTTGTGACCAAGTGAATGGTCTAAGAAATAGCAAAACATGTTATATAGAAATATTTTATATTTAACAGTAACTACAATAGAAGAGTATTACACAACTTGTGCGTGTGTCGGTTGTCCAGCGTTCAATCAATTCAACTTCCCCTCACCCCAAGATCTCCTCTCTTAGTAATCGTATAATAGGCGAAAGAAGTCAACATAGAAACTATAGAGGGAGGACCCCACAACAAAAAGTATAAAAAAAACATTTTTATAGTAAAAATATGAGTACTACATTTTTATATATAAATATTAGCAACAATAGATACTTATAGTAAAATGAACAACAATTCATTTTTAAAGAAAAATGAACAACGATACATTTTATCTGTAGCTGAAGGCTTACAATTCCACTTAAAATATTTAGATTTTTAAATAACTCATTGAGGTTGATAGGCCGCTAAATGAAATCAACAAAATAACCAACGCAAAAGAACTTTTTTATGACATTAATCGATATAATATTTCTTAAAGCTGTCTAACTATATTCCCAAAATATAAAGCTGTCTAACTATATTCCCAAAATATAAATAAAAGTACAACATAAAACATATATCACTGCCTATAATTAGATAGACAGTTTGTGAGTTATATATCTATTATTTTAATTCTATTACTAATGTTCGCCTTGCTTCATGACAAGTAACGAAATTTTTTCTGATTGTCAGTTAATATCTATAGTAAATTTAGTTACAAATCATTCAGAGAAATATGTTTATTATATATAATGACACCGTATTTCGTAATGCTTCCATTTTCTCCATTTCTATGTAAAAATCACAAGTACCCCCACCCGATACATAGGCACAAATCATATCACCTCTGCCCTAAAAATATTCTACCTATTGATGTAACTTCTAAGATTTTACTTTTCAATTTTACATTTAAGTTTTAGTTTAGACTAGCAGTATAGTCCGGCGTTGCTCGGGTGTAATGAGGGCCTTAAAACTAATCCATGGTTCTGGCGCTCAAACTCTTTGGACATTGGCACGAAAGACTAAAAAGCAATAGTTGTTTCCAGTCAAAGCGAAACAGTAGACTGAAAGAAAAATAAATGGATGTAAATCAAATTTTGATTTCCGGTATAGATGTCAAATAAGTTTTCTGTTGCAAACTGAATTTTGAAGGCTAAATAAGTCCTTTGAGTAAATGGTATCATGGCTGAGACTAAAAACTACAATTATACCTACTTAGAGCAAAATCCGAAGCACAAACCAGCATAAAAGGGCTGAAAACCTGATTTTGATCAGACCTGATAGGATATCGGAGTATGGATTTCCAATATCGGAGTGAAATAAGTCATCCAAGGATAAACTAACGTAAGTAAGTTCCATGAAAACGTATCATACCCATCCTGAGAAAAATTGGAGAAAATGAGCCATATTGATGGCTGAATATCGGTTTTTGATCAGATTCGATAGAATATCGGTGGTATCTATTTTCCAATACTGCGGAGAATCGGAAAAAATAAGTAGCCCATGACCTGACGGGAAGCCTAAAGAATATTTGTGTGAAGTTTGGTGAGAATCGGATAAAAATTGTGGATTTGTATAAAGGACATACATACAGACAGACAGACAGACAGACAGACAGACAGACACACACACACACACACACACACACAAACATCTTGCCTTTTATATATATATATATATATATATTTTTTTTTTTTTAAATTATTACTGAAAGAAATACTGTATATTATGTTTCTGGTTTAATCGTGTGACGGATGGCTACAGGTCTTATTATAGTACAGATATTACAGTACAGATAAGACATGTAATTGTGATGGACAGACGGACGTGGCTCTTATAGTATAGATTTAGAATATCGTTATAGCAAATATATTCACATTATATATCTAATAGCCCTTTTTTGTCCCTAATAATTACTTTCATTCCTTACCATTGAAATATATATTTTCCTGCTTTACAATACTTGATATTCTGATGCATTTTTCTAAAAACAAACATTAAATCAGATACTACAAAAATCTCTTTTAATTATAACTCTGGTAGATGAATTTAACTAGCAGATTAGATGTATTTTGAATTAGATACATATCTTTATTACTTACTTAAAATTATCGACAACAAATTTTAATTAAAATAAAGTCAATAACTCAGTAGCCTACCGGCTTCAATTTTCAATGACAATAAAGAACCCCCTCCTTTTTACCTTGAGACTCCTGTGATCTTTATAGATCAAATATGTAAAGATGCTTAAAGCAAACAAAGGAGGTTGTAAAAGTAATTTGAAAACGACGCATTTACATCGATAATGTTTATCATAGACAAATAAGTTTTATAGGCGACGTAGAAAGATTCGTAATTGAAGACCTGTCAATCACGCATGCGTACAAATTACCTCTGTAATTGTATCCTTGCTACTCAAATGTTCAGTTCCTGGGTATGATGGTAAACTGCATCTGACAGCAAGGCCTCTGACTGGGAGGTTGTGAGGAGCAAGGAACCACCTCTTAATTGCTGTTGTTCTCAGGTCCACCCTGACCTGGAGTGGTGGCACCTCTTAAGGTCCTAGTTATGGGCAAATAGGTAACACCCAAACTGGGGTCAAAACACTATGGAAGTATAAAAATAGACTTTTATAGAAATATGCATATATAAGTAAACGTTTAGAGAAAAATATACATTTTTTTAAGAAAAAATTATACCAACAATACATATTTGATGGAAAAAAATTATAACCATAACACATTTTTGAAGGAAAAAAATATCCCTATAATAGATTTTGAAAGAGAAAAAAGTTATTACCAGTAATACATTTTTGAATGCAAAACTGGAACACAACTTCAGTTTTCTAAAATAAAAACTTAAAAAAATATTATTTATCTTCTCACTACAAGGGAACTTTTAAAAAATATTACATTAAAACCTCACCATTTTTGGCATTAAATAACCCACAGAGGTTGAAATGCCGTTAAACAAAACACAAACACACACTCAAATTTAAATGTTCGGAACATATTGGTCATTGTTCAGCTATTTCTTGAAAGAACACGAGAAAACGTTATATTTACAAAACAGTGAAAACAATTTCGTCATTTCAGTTGAGATTTTCAACCAATGGATTACTTCCTGTTACTCAAATATAGGAAACATCTCTGTCCTTTTTATAAAACAGTTTTGCAGTTTTTAAACTTCTGTTGAAAGCATAACAAATTTGGTTACTCCTTCTAGAGGAATTAAAGACAAGCAATATTGTCCCGGTTACCAAATAGTTTTATTGTTTTTAAACTTCTGTTGAAAGCATAACAAATTTGGTTACTCCTTCTAGACGGAATTAAAGACAAGCAATATTGTCCCGGTTACCAAATAGTTTTATTGTTTTTAAACTTCTGTTGAAAGCATAACACATTTGGTTACTCCTTCTAGACGAATTAAAGACAAGCAACATTGTCCCGGTTACCAAATAGTTTTATTGCTTTTAAACTTCTGTTGAATGCATAACCAATTTGGTTACTCCTTCTAGACGAATTAAAGACAAGCAATATTGTTCCGGTTAGCAAATAGTTTTATTGTTTTTAAACTTCTGTTGAATGCATAACAAATTTGGTTACTCCTTCTGGACGAATTAAAGACAAGCAATATTGTCCCCGTTACCAAATAGTTTTGTTGTTTTTAAACTTCTGTTGAAAGCATAACAAATTTGGTTACTCCTTCTAGACGAATTAAAGACAAGCAATATTGTCCCGGTTACCAAATAGTTTTGTTGTTTTTAAACTTCTGTTGAAAGCATAAAAAATTTGGTTACTCCTTCTAGACGAATTAAAGACAAGCAATATTGTCCCGGTTACCAAATAGTTTTGTTGTTTTTAGAATTCTGTTGAAAGCATTACAAATTTGGTTTCTCCTTCTAGACGAATTAAAGACAAGCAATATTGTCCCGGTTACCAAATAGTTTTATTGTTTTTAAACTTCTGTTGAAAGCATAACAAATTTGGTTACTCCTTCTAGACGAATTAAAGACAAGCAATATTGTCCCGGTTACCAAATAGTTTTATTGTTTTTAAACTTCTGTTGAAAGCATAACAAATTTGGTTACTCCTTCTAGACGAATTAAAGACAAGCAATATTGCCCCGGTTACCAAATAGGTTTATTGTTTTTAAACTTATGTTGAAAGAGAGTGAGTAAGAGAGATCTAGAGATCTTCCACTAGAAATCAACGTTTATTATTGACAACACCTACGTCTAAAAACAGAGGGCATTTTTAATCGTCTTCCACCGCCAAGCATGGCAAAAATGCCACTAGTACGCAGGTGGTTACACGAAGTGAAAGTGAAAGTAAAACACCGTGAAAAAGAAAGGCTTGAAGAATGAACAAATATTGCACGGTATACAAAAAGATTGATGACGACTATAAACGTTTTATTTACATTTTAGAAGAGTGTAGTTATCAGAGAAGAAAGTAAATGAATAGGAGTTCCACAGATGAGAAGTGCGAGAAATGAAACTTTTGAAGTAGAAGTGGTAGTTACATTTTGCTATTTCAACAGTAAACAGGTGGAACCTAGAAACCAATCTAGTCGCACATTTATATTCATGTAGAAGGGTCAGCAGAAATATAATGATTAAATTAGAACAGTTAAACATTTTTAAGGAAATTTAAATCTACTTCGATGACGACACTTGCTAATTAATTCGTTACATTGATTAAGAAGTAAATGTTAACGTTGATATTTTAATATACTAATTTTTCCTATTAAGTACAGGTTACATTTATTACTCAGACTATTAATACTACCCGCTGACCCTATTAATTTCCGATCTATCTGTGGGTTTACGCCAGCTTCCTTCAGTTCCCAATATTTTCGGGAAAGAGGTGTCTTAAATTTTAATTTTGAGTTGGTGAAAGTATCGTCATCCGCAGAGAGATCTGTTTCGCTGTATCACAGTTCATCAGTACGGTAAGACATCCGATTGCTTCTAGCCAGAATTGAAACCCGACCGAATTGATATCAGTCGGCGATTCTACCTCTGAGCTATGGGCGCTCGGTAGAGGAAGGCGGACTTTAGCGTGTGATATACAATGTAAACACACGCCAGTAGCCGAGAGTGTTCAAATTCATTACTGAATGGACGATGCGTAGATGCGTGAGTAGCTACTGTTTTCAAAGTCTACCATTCCTCTATAGTGCTCAATCGGGGTGTGAGAGCGTAGTCATCCGCAGACAGATCTGTTTCATTTTATCACAGCTCATTAGTACGGTTAGACATCTGATTGCTTCTAGCCAGGATTGAAACTTGACCGAATTGACATCAGTCGGCTATTCTACCTAACGCTACTACAAAATTATAACAATATAAAACATATATAGCAATATTATAATGTAACTAAAATATAATTATAGTAATATTTTGCTTATTTCTCATTTCTGAGGGGACCTCTATGTTAGGTTTAGGTAATTACCGTTGTAGATGCACGCTCAGGCAAAGTTGTGTTTCTTCAACACCCACACAGCCAATCTGGTGTTTATAATGAATCTATCTTTAGCATCAGCGTTGCTCACATGTTTGGCCGATGATATTTTTATCATCCTTCCGTAGAACTACGTTTCTGTTGGTTCACTTGTCTTACTCATCTGTACGAAAATATTTCAGCATTCTTATTCTTCTTCGTGTGCCGTGTCCCTTCAAGATGTAGGCGATCATGGACTTCACTTGGATCTGTCTCCTGTTGCCCTCAGTAATTTTTCTCTTGGTATCTCTTCTAAGACCCGCTCCGCCAACCATTTGTTCAGACCTAACAAGTACGTCTTGTTCAGCTTTCCCCTCTCTCTCCTTTCATTCATCCGACCAGTGAGTATTAAGTTCTCCAGGCCTTCCCTCCTCATTACGTGTCCCAGGAACCTCATTTGTATCTTCCTAATATTTAGTATCAGTTTTCTTCTCGTTTGCATCCTTTCCAACACCTCATCGTTGCGCACGTGCTTCGTTCGTGGTATCCACAGCATCCTTCTGTAAAGTCACATTTCTGCTGCCTCAAGCTTCCCTTTCATCTTTGATGAAATCGTCCAGAATTCACTTCCATACAGAAGGACAGATACCACATACAAATCCAGCAATTTTTTCTTTGTTTCTAATGAGATTTTCCAGTCTTTCAGTATTCTGATTAACTTCTAAAATGCGTGTTTGGCCATAACAATGTGTTTTTGGGTCTCCATGTCGCACTTTCCATTCTCTGTCAAAATACTTCCCAGATATTTGAATTTTTTTTACTTGTTTTATTTTAGTTTCTGCGATTTGTATTTGGCATAATGGGTTCTTCTTTTTGATCACTGACATATTGGGAGACTAGCATTACATAACATTAAAGTATTCTTTACTTTGTTTCTAATGAATCTTTTCAATTGTTTAATACTTTGGTCTGTCCTTCAATATGGCAGCGAATGCTGGACGATCTCCTCGAGGGTAAAAGAGATGCTTGAAGCAAAATAAATGTGGTTCTACAGAAGGATGCTGAGGATATCATGGATCGAGCACGTAAGCCACTGCAAGGTGTTGGAGATAATGCAAACGAGAAGAAAACTTATACTTAGCATGAGGAAGAAACAGCTGAAGTTTCTGGGACACGTAACGAGGAAGGAAGATTTGGAGAATCTAATACTCACAGGACGGATAGTGGGTAAAGGAAACAGGGGAAAGCAGCTCGAGAAATATTTGATGAACTTGAGCAAATGGATGGTTGAGCGGGGAAAATATTAAGAACGACAGGAGAGAGACAAGTGGAAGTCCATGATTGCCTCGGTCCTGAAGTGACACAGCATATAAGCAGAGGAATACATTGCTTTGCTTTTGAAGAACTCAAGGAATGCAGCAGAAATGGTCTCAGTAACTATGAAATTAGTAACCGCTGATCAGGTATTAAAAAAGTAAACAAATAAAAAATAATCTGAAACATCTGTGAAGATCTTTATCATAAGAAATTACAGGACAATTTTGCTAGAAACTTGGAAGAAAGTACTGGATTGCTACGTGCTGTACGTCCTTCAATATGGCAGTGAATGCTGGACAATACCATCAAAGATGAAGGGAAAACTTGAAGCAACTGAAATGTGGTTCTACAGAAGGATGCTGCGAATATCATGGATCGAGCATGTGAGCAATGATGAGGTCTTAGAAATAATAGAAACAAAAAGGAAATTAATACTGAGCATCAGGAAGAGACACCTGAAAATCCTGGCACACGCAATGAGGAAGAAGGGCTTGGAGAATCTGATACTAACAGGCCAGATAGAGGGGAAAAGAGACAAGGGAAAGCAACGGATAACATATTTGAAGGACCTAATCAAGTGGAGGAAGGAACAAGAATTGCATGGTGTAACAGGAGAAGGCGTTCTCAAAGCCACCAGGGATAGGCAAAAGTGAAAGGCCATGATTGCCTCGGTCCTGAAGAGACACTAGCATATAAGGAAGCAGAATACATTGCTTTACTTTTGGAAGACATCTTTCTTTAACCTGATTCGCCTTCAGGTTTCAGTGTCGCACCTTTTGGTCCTCTGTTTCTAGTATAGCGAAAAACAATATCTTTTTCCACATAAAGATAAAATACTTTGCAGCCTATAATTTTTCGACATTAATGTTCCTCTAATAAACTTCAATAAAGATCGCGATAATTAGTGTCAATTTTGGTATCATTTTGATTTTGTTTCATAGTTATATCTTATACAAAAAAGAAGTTATTAAAGATATAAGTTTCAAAAAGACTTCATCAACGCTATTTTAATGGATGAACGTACGGAACAGTAATCTGTAAATTGTAATAATAAAATGAAGCCTGATATCTTTCCCGTGTTAATGTCCAGTGTGCAAGCACAAACGTTATTAGCAGATCAAGGATATGTGTTTCTTGCTCCTTTTAAAAGCGATTTCTAATTACTGGCTTTTTCAAACCAAGCTAGCCTCACAAAAATTAAAGCGAATGAATTAAGTCAAATCCCATGACAGATGTACACGCCGGCCGATTGATTGAAGCAGAAGACAATTTAGATGTCGCGACTCGACAGGATGATAATATCCGAATCTTTTCTTTTTTTATTTCTGCTAACTGGCGCCAACGAGACATTGAAAGAGGCAATTCGACGGCAGACGCTTACGACAGACTGGGAAAATATGGAAAAGCTAATGGCAACAAAAAGAAAATGGGAGAAGGATCTGCCTTCAAAGCTTAAAGAAATTTTCCGTTGCATAACATGATTTTCTGATGAAGACTGGTTGAATTTGGCGAATGGTTAACGGATTTTTCTTTGTTTCAACAGCAGTACACAAAAACTTTGATAAATAGAAGAGAAAGAAAATGATAGTCAGCGGATGGCTGAGAGAAAGTGTCAAGAGACGCTAATACTTTAATCTAGGTACCTCCACTCCAGAGTATGTGCGTTGTGGTACAGTGGATGTCGGCTCGGAACGAGAAACCGGGAAGCCGAGTTCGAATTCCAGTTGAATCCATTGTATTCACTTACGCGCAAATACCCTTGGGAAAGGTATTAATCCGTCTCTTCCTTCCAGTTATGGGTTTAATAGCAGGACAGATTGAGTTCTATAGCCTTGGTCGGCAACCAGTCTACCGCAGAAAGCAATGGCAATCTACTGCGGGATAATCTTCTGCCCAGTCAGTCATGTCTCTTTCGAGACATGATCGCCCAAGCGTGTATCACGTATGGCACTTTAACTGACCTCCACTCATTTTGATAACTAACTTTTAAACTAAATTTTTAAAAATAATTTATTTCTTGAAAGCTCAATGATTAAATTTACTATTTCCAGTAAACAAAATATTCTGTAGGTCAGTCAGTTAAGTGCCATGCGTGATACACGCTTGGGCGATCATCTCTCGAAAGAGACATGACTGACTGGGCAGAAGATTATCCAGCAGTAGGTTGCCATTGCTTTCTGCGGTAGACTGGTTGCCGACCAAGGCTATAGAACCCAGTCTGTCCTGCTATTAAACCCATAACTGGAAGGAATAGACGGATTAATACCTTTCCCAAGGGTATTTGCGCGTAAGTGAATGCAACGAATTCAACTGGAATTCGAACTCGGTTCCCCGATTTCTCGTTCCGTTCCGAGCCGATAGCCACTGCGCCACAGCGCACATCCTCTGCTGTAGGTACCTTAACTAAATCGCTGAAAAAACAGCATAGTATGAAGAAAGAAGGTAGATTTAATAAAAACGAACTTTTTCCATCAAAATGTTCATGTTATTATTAACAGGAAAGATCAAAGTTTTTTTTCAATTATTTTAAAAAAAATTTGAATCCTTTCTAACACGTTCAAAATTTTGTTTAAATTACTTAATGTCATTGAAACAATTTCGCTCACAGCTAATGTGAGCGAAATTGTTTCAATGGTTTTCCAAGAAAAACGTAATATTACATAACTCAGCTTTTATTTTTCCGGTGACAAACACATTAATTTGAAAATTCTTTCAAAGATCACATAATCGTCGGATTTTAATAAAACTTTCAGGACTTATTCACAAATGAATGAAATTATTTTTGAAATCATTATTTTTTTAAAATATTGGTAAAAATTATCTTTTTACAAATGTCACACTCCACTCCACGTAAATTCATAAAATTTCAAGAAATTAAATTCTGCAAGCAAAATTGGTTTTATTAGTTAAACGCAGGACTCACTGGGAATTGTAAATCATGTAGTATTTTTTAAAACTCTTATGCTCTATTTTTCCGAAAATCTGATCCGAATAGTAAAATTTAAAAAAGTGCAATAAAACTATGACATTATTTAATTTGATAAGCTTTTAATTGCTTTAATAAATAATATTAATTTTAGACATTATTGTCTAAAAAACTTTTTTTTTTCGATTAATAAAATAATAAAAGAATTGAAAATAAAATTTTAAAAGAATTGTTTTCATTTTTTGTTTTTTGATATAAGGCGCATTGGCATGACCAGGGACGCATTTCAGAAGCTAAGAAAAATATTTATTATATGATTTCTGGTAAAAAATACGAGAGAAAACTATAAACATCAGAAATTGCAATATGAACTCTGGTAAACTTAGGTTTATAACTCTCAGAAATTCAGTTGTTCTTGTCTAAAAAGACACATGGCACAGTGGATATAGACGTTGATTAGTTACAGTGACTTGAATGGCGAGTTCAATATCAGGCTGCAGCATTAGTGAAAAAGTAACTTAGAGGATTATAGAGAGATAACTCATGACTACCAAAAGAAGCTTTACGCAAGAAATGAGAATGCTATACCCCAGTGGTTGTAATAAAGGGTTCGGTTCGAAATTCCTAGCAATTCTTATAAGGCTGGAGCGTACAACTGTCGAAACGTCGTACAAATGGCAACAAAGATGAGGAATAATGTAGATAGTGTAAATACTAACTCAGAAATACAGAGAAATAATGAAAATATTTGTAGAAAATACAGAGGGAATCCACGGTGAGAAAGTGACTAAAGAGAAGCTGCCAAGTCAGGATCGATTTCATTTCAAATCTTTTCTTGGATGTTTTTTAAGAACACTGAGATGAATAACCGGAGCACACCGACTATGGAAACAGTATCAAATGGTAGTTATTCGATTGGTAGATTTATAAATGTGCAAAATAGTTTCTGACAAGAAAAAACTTTCTGGCCCGACACAGTGATCTAATCTTTATAGCAGTAAATACAGTTATAGATCCGATATATTCGTTCCACTTCAGGTCGGTTGAAAAATTGAGACCAAGGAGGCGCAGTGTGTTGCTCTCAAACTAAAACTGTAAACACTTCAAATGCTAATACTAGTTTTCTAAACGTAGCTTACAAGTAGCAAGTCCGAAATTATGGTAAACCTAATGAGGCTTAAGCTCATTATTTAGTTGTAATTGAT
The DNA here is from genome assembly GCA_037127315.1 of Ascarosepion bandense. Taxonomy (NCBI): domain Eukaryota; kingdom Metazoa; phylum Mollusca; class Cephalopoda; order Sepiida; family Sepiidae; genus Ascarosepion; species Ascarosepion bandense. The sequence goes on along the minus strand of JBBBDQ010000420.1, from coordinate 415,906 downwards.
GTAGTTGCTGGCTGTTTTTTTTTTTTTTTTTTTTTTTTTTTTTGTCTAGCGGCGTATCAACCTCCATGCGTTATTTAATGCCGAAATCTATTTTATACGCAGTTTTGTTTTTGAAATAATAATAGATTTAGTGATACAAGTTTTACTAATTACTCCATAGATGGGGAGAATAGGTCGATTGATACCTTTCTCATAAGTATTTGCGCTTAAGTGAATATAATGAATCCAAGTAGGATTGAAACATGGCTTTCCGATTAACAATTCAGAGCCAATATCCAATACACCATTCGCACACTCAAACCGTCACCCATCTAAGTATTGACCAGAATCGACGTTGCTTAATTATTCTATCTCCAATGTTAACAAGGAATAATTATAGTCTTTCTCTATATTTCTGAGATGAGGAAGTATTTACAGTATTACTGTTATTCGGACTATTGTCCTCATCTTTGTTGCTATTTGTACGACGTTTTGGCTGTTGTACGCTCCGGCCGATGCACGCTCCGGCCTAGTTCAGTTGCTAGGAATTTCGAACCGAACCCTTTATTACAATCACTGGTGTACATCATTCTAATTCCTTGCCTAGAGCCTCTTCTGTTAGTCATGATTTATCTCAATGACACATGGGCCAGTGGATATAGATGTTGGTTAGTTCCTGTGACTTGAACCACAGAGTTGTGAGTTCAATACCAGGCTACAGCAGTGGTGAACAAGTAACTTACAGGGTTATAGAGAGATAACTCATGACTACCAGAAGAGGCTCTAGGCAAGGAATTAGAATAATATACCTCAGTGATAAAGGGTTCGGTTCGAAATTCCTAGCACCTAAAGAAGGGCTGAGCGTACAACGACCGAAACCTCTAACAAATGGCTACAAAGATGAGGAAAATAGTCCGATTAATGTAAATATTGCGAATAATTATATTTAAAAAGAAATGCAAGAATAACTAGAGTCAAACAAAGTCGTAAACAAGTAATTATCTTTCAAATTCTTCTCTGACTAGATTTTCATTTAACCAGAAATTATGAATTCAGAACTCGTTTTGATGAGTAAGAATTTGCCGCCTTTTAGAACGGGAGGAGAAGTAAAGGTTCAAATTACTTATTTGACGAGATCTTTATTAAAAGCACAAGCCAAGAAAAGGAATATGCCCATGAGTACTGCTTTAAAACGTCGGCTAATTACAGCATTTTTAAGGGTAGTTAATTCTCGAGCTTCCCTTTTAATAACGATAGTTCATTAAGTTATTACTTTTCTGAGAGGAAAATTCATTCCGGCTCAAAGCAAGCGCGGCTTTCATTCAATGATTACAACGATGCATAACAGCAAAAATGTGCCAATTAGCAGATTGCCTAACAAGTTGGTTAACGAACCGATAGTTTACAAGAAATATACCGTTTTCAAGACAGAACAAATCTCTCTTGCTTTGCCGACCGAGTTTGATATACACCGTCTGCAATGCCTTAAAGAGAGAAAAAAAACCTCTCCAGCATCGGACAACTTCAGGTGGATTCTTGCAAACTCAACGTAAAACCGACCTATGTCTACCTTTTTTCTATTTTAATGTTAACATAGTGTTATGAGGAAACATACCTATTCCTCAGATAATGGACTCTCCCTCCTATATTAATAAGAGTTAACAGGGAGTTCTAGAGAAGTCCTTATGAGTACTTGGGAAGTTCATAGGGGCTCTTTAGAGTTCTATTGGAGTTCGGTAGAACTACTAGGCAGTTGATATTAGCCGAATACTAAGGAGTTAGCTTCAGTGGAAGATTACCAAGTTCCTAACATTTCTGGGTGCGTTGATTAGCAACCGACATAGCACGATTATAACCTTCAGTGCGAAAGCTACTCCACAACACATAGAACATGTCGATATTTTTTTTTTTTTTTTTTTCGCTCTCGCCTAAACTGGACTTATGCCTAACTTAGAGAGTTGATTTGAAGGGATATAGCTAATACTGAGACATCTGGAAGAGGCATAACTTGTTTGCCTTAGCGTGAACCGAACCAATGTCTACCTTTTTTGGATCTCGTGTTCACCGGAGCGATATCTGCCTTTTTAATTCTCGTTAAATTAACTGAACCGATGTCTACTTTTAAATCATGCCTATATCGACACATGTATGAAATCTTGTCGTTCTTGTCCAAAAACACTTATTTACATTTAATATTGAATAATCCATCAATCGTTGATATGTCGTTAAATTAACTCATGAAAGAACCAAACAACGTTTTTATCCACTGGATTATGTGTCCTGATACGTTGGATCAAGAGATTTAACCAAAGAGTTGTGAGTTCAATACCTGGTTACACAAGATGAATAAAATAATTAGAGAGTTGATTTGAAGGGATATTGCTAATACTGAGACATCTGGAAGAGGCATAACTTGTTTGCCTTAGCGTGAACCGAACCAATGTCTACCTTTTTTGGATCTCGTGTTCACCGGAGCGATATCTGCCTTTTTAATTCTCGTTTTCACCGAACCGATGTCTACCTTTTATGACTCTCTTGTTCACCGGAACGTTTTCAACTTTTTTGACTCTTGTGTTTGCTGGACCGATATCTCCCTGTTTGACTCTCATGTTCTCCGGACTGAAGTCTACCTTTTTGATGCTCATTTTCACTGAACCGATATCTTCCGTTTTGACTCTCGTGTTAACCAGCCAATGTCTACTATTTTTGACTCTCATGTTCACCAGACGAATATCTACGTTTTTGACCCTCGTGTTCATCTGACCGATGTCTCCTTTTATGATTCACGTGTTTACTAGACTGATGTCTCCCTTTGACTCTCGTGTTCACCAGACCGATGTCTACCATTTTGATTTTCGTGTAAACCGAACAAATGTCTATCTTTTTAAAGTTATATAAACTTGGCTGATGACTATTTTTTAAAATTCTGGTGTGAACCGGGAACCGGACATGTGTTTATCCTCATTGACTCTTGTGCAATCCGGACCAACGTCTACCTTCTTGACTCTCTTTTAAATCATGCCTATATCGACACATGTATGAAATCTTGTCGTTCTTGTCCTAAAACACTTATTTACATTTAATATTGAATAATCCATCAATCGTTGATATGTCGTTAAATTAACTCATGAAAGAACCAAACAACGTTTTTATCCACTGGATTATGTGTCCTGATACGTTGGATCAAGAGATTTAACCAAAGAGTTGTGAGTTCAATACCTGGTTACACAAGATGAATAAAATACTTAGAGAGTTGATTTGAAGGGATATAGCTAATACTGAGACATCTGGAAGAGGCATAACTTGTGAAACTAGTTCAATATACCCCAGTAAACGAAATAAAGAATTCACATCGAAATTCCAATTAGCTGGGGAAGGTCTGATCATGCAACGACCAAAACGTCGTGAATATGACAGCAAAGATGAGGCAACAGTTCGAACAATGTCAATAGTTTTAATAATTAAAAAACCCCATCTCAAAAATATAGACAGATATTGAAGGTGAATATGGCAGCAAAGATGAGTACATCAGTCCGAACATTGTAAATAGTTTAAATAATTAAAATATTGTGTAGGCTTTAATGAATGTCGTCTTATCGCATAATAACTCGTAAGCTACTAAAATGTTCGATTTTCAGATAGTGTCCCATAATCGTGACCTTGTGCCAAACATATTTAGACTTAATAAATATCAAACTTTAATTGAATTGTTTGATATTTACACAACTAATGTATTTCTAATATATCCATTGTCAAAGGCGAAAATCAACAATTCATCTGATAGCGTTGTGAAAGAAGATGACTTCATAGTGTTTTTATTCATATCCTCTAACACGGATCATATTCTTCGTCTTCATGCGCCATGTCCTTTCAGGCTGTAGGACTTTCCCATGACCCTATTTGTTGTCGTCTCAATAATTTTCATCTTGGTATCTCACCCAAACCCCACTCCGACGCCCATTAAATATGTCTTTCGCTTCTTTTCCCTGTATCTCTTTCACTCTATCCATCTTGTGAGTATTAGATTCTCCAAACCCTACTTCCCTTTTCAGTCAATTAAATACCATATATTATACACCCTTGGGCGATCATATTTCGAAAGTGACGTAATTGAATGTGCAGATTTTTGCCGAAGTAGGTTTCTCTTCCTTTCAGTGAGAGAATGGTTGCCAACCAAATCTACAGAACCCAATCTGTCCTGCTCTGTAACTCATAGCTAGACTGAGAAGAGACGGAAAATACTTTTTCTCAAGGGTAACTGAACGTAGGTGAATGCAACGAATTCAACCGGAATTCGAACCAAGTTCTCCGATTTCTCGATCCGAGCCGATATCCATTGATCCGCAACACGCATACGTATCCTAGAAACCTTACCTGTCTCTTCCTTGCGTCATGTACAAGTTTCCTTTTTGTTTGCACCCTCTCCAAAACCTTCTTGTTGCTCACCTGTTCGATCCATGGTATTCTCAGCAGTTTTTAAAGAAGAATGATTTAATTTTTTTAAAGAAACTGAAAAAAAAAAAACAATTAAAGATCCACAGAGACAGTAATTAAATTTTTAAAAGCTTTTTAAACATTTTTTAAAAGGTTTTTTAAATCAACCGTTTTTAAAAAGTCTCGAAAGAAGCTTGTTAAAATGAAACCTGTTAGATTAAAGACATCTCTACTTATTTTTACTTTTTCTATTCATGTCAGATTGCGATTCATGTATTCAACATATATATATATATATATATATATATATATATATATATATATATAAACTTATTTAGAAATGGACCTTTGACTGTGTGTCTGTGTCCGGCTAAACCGATCATCTTGAAAATTTGCACAGTTATACTAGAAGAGTCCGCGAGTGTTCTTAGCTAGGTTTTGTGTCGAGGTACCCCAGACAAATATCGAAAATCGATAATCGAAAAAATCGGATTATAGGAAGAATGGTCCGATTTCAATCAAATTTGATACACTCATAGATAAAGACATAAGAAACGATATTCAGAAGTTTCAAGGTTGCAGTTCATACAATAGTGCAAAAAATCGATAATATATATATGAAGGCAAGATGTTTGTGTGTGTGTTTATTTATCTGCTTGTATGTCTGTATTTTTTTCAGCCCTTTTATTTTAGTTTTTGCTTCGGGTTTGGCTCTAAGTAGGTATAAATGTAGTTCTTTGTCTCCGCCATGATACTATTTACTCAGAGGACTTATTAAACCTTAAAAATTCAGTTTACAACGAAAAAACTTATTTGATATATATCAGGAAATCAAAATTTGATTACATCCATTCATTTTTCTTTCAGTCTACGGTTTCGCTTTAACTGGAAACAACTATTGCTTTTTAGTCTGTCGTGCCAACGTCCAAAGAGTCTGAGCTCCAGGACCATGGATTACTTTTAAAGCTTTCATTACACCCGAGCAACGCCGGGCTATACTGCTAGTATATATATAAATATATATATATATATATATATATATATATATATATATATATATATAATTAAATATGTTTTTTATTTAACATTAATATAGTTTACATTGCGACACCGACACGAAAATTTCTGTTTCGAAATTTTACCTAGTCATCAAGCAATGTTAGCTCATTGTTTTATATATATATATATATATATATATATATATATATATACTGATTGTTTAATTACTTAATTTTTGGTCATAATAAATTAGACCAGTGCACATTTGTATTAAAAAAGTGTTCAATACACTTATATTGTAGAACTTTTGTATATTTTTCATTTGTAAACGAGTTACTACGCGACCTAGTTTTCAACCATGAGTTGTGTCTTCAGGCAGTGTGCAATATTGCTAATCGCCTGAAGACACCACTCATGGTAGAAACCTAGGTCGCGTAATAACTCGTTTACAAGTGAAATATATATATATATATTGGATAGACCGAATGGTTGATTTATAAGGTGTCTCTCTATGGAAATAGTTACTCAACATGACAGTAGGGAGGTGGACCAGTAAAATTATGACAACTATGAAATTATAGTTAAAATTACTATATTGAAGGAAATTGGGAACATCAATGGCAAGACAGAATACATGATTGGTAGTTAAGAGATGATCCCAAATTGCGAATCGCAAATCGGATAGATAAAAAAAAAGTGCTAAAATCTAAATATCTGTGGACCAAACATGTAAGTAATGGCGAGGTTTTAAAGAAAATGGAAACAAAACTTATACTGGATATCAGGAACAGACAGTTGAGACTTTTAGGATACATGATGAGGAAGGAGGTCTTGGAAAAGCTGATACTCATGAGGCAAGAGAGACAGAGCAAGACAAGAAATTAATGAATTAAATGTATATAAGTATTAAAAATCAAAGAGTGACAGAGGAAGTCAAAGCATGACATCTTTTAATCATTTCACCCCAAGCAAGGCAGTTTTACTGCCACAGGTGCGCAGGGGGTTATGAGAAAAAGATGCAGGTTATAAGGGGTGTCAGGAAGAGGGTACTAGAAAGATGAGAATACTGGTGTGATGGGGTGAAGTAGGTGAAGAAATGAGCATGAGAGAAAGGATGCGAGTCTGTGACATATTTCTTTTTTAATCATATCACCCAGGAGCAAGGCGGTAACGCCACTGATGTGCCGGGGGCTACGTCAGAGTGAAAAGATTAGAAGAGAGAAACCCGGAAACCACATCCTAAACAGGGAACAAGGGATGAGCCTCTACACCTGTTCAATAGACATTGGTAGAGTGTGAACCGGGCGATAGTTTAGTCTATCTACTCCAATTACTCTATCTACTCCAATTATATAGGAGATGACTATTGACATTTACATTTAAATTCTTGGAGATTGTAGGTGTCAGAGAATCAAGTATACAGAAGGGAATTCCACAGGCGGGAAGCGCGAGAAAAGAAGCTGATGGAGTAGCTTGATGAATTTGAATAAATGAATGGCCGAACAGGGCTTAAGAGAAACATAAGGACAAGGTTTATTAAGAGATACAAGGGAGAAAATATGGAGCGCCGTGTCTAAAACGAACACTTGCATAAATAAGAATACTGAGTATATACCAATATTTGCGACTCTTGCTCAAAAAAATAATTAAACAGACATACCTTAAATTTGGATGTGCGTTGTGGTGCAGTGGACAAATCGGGGAACCGAGTTCGAATTCCAGGTTGAATTCCTTGCATTCACTTACGCACAAATACCCTTGGGAAAGGTATTAATCCGTCTCTTCCCTCCAGTTATTGGTTAAATAACAGGACAGATTGGGTTCTATAGCCTTGGCTGGCAACCAGCCTACTGCAGAAAACTACTGCGGGATAATCTTCTGCCCATGTCACTCATGTCTCTTTCTGACTGACCTTAAATTTAACAAAACTTATTTGAATGAATTATTACTTAAGAATTCATAACTTACAAAAGGTTGATAAACCGTAAAAAATCATTATGTGTATTTTCATGTGTTTGTGCGTGCGTCTGTGTGCGTGTGTGTGTCTGTGGGAGGGTGTGAGAGAATCACGTCACATATTTCTGCTTAGTCTTGTTTTAATTCATTTAAGCAGTTCTCTGCAAGCATCATTTAATATAATTTTCTGGCAAATGATTACCCATCCAAGTAAGCTGATTTCAATTGCTCTGTGTATTCCCTTCAAATGACTTCCTTCCCAGTGAGGGCCAATCATTAGATTTATTACAGCATCACTAATAATGGTCCCCCCCCCCCAAGCATCAGTCGGCAAATATTGGTTGCTTAGCAGAAGTGTCGCGACACAAAAGTCGAGAAAATAAGCACCGACATTCCGAAACTTTTTCGCGCTTCATATATTTACCGCTTCCAGGCGCCACACATTAAAAAGATAAAATTAAAAAAAAATAAAAATTATATCAGCCATTCAAATGACCATAAAGAACCCTTAAAGTACCGCAGAGAATAAAAAAAAATGATTATATTGGTTGAAATGCCACGTGCTAGTAGATCTTTTCAAGTTTGAAACTTACTTATATATTAATGTATACTTGTTTATATTATCTGAACCAATCTCCGGAGAGACTCTTTTTTTTTTTTTTTACTGGTTTTAAAAGCCCAACCTCCAGTGTCGCTGTTGAGGAAAAACATTTAACCCATAAAACAGAGGTATTTTTCATTTTTTTTTTCATGGGTTTCTACTTAAAACATGATAATATTAAGACTTCATCACTTGATTGGATTTCAATTTAGATACCGCCACTAAATCGCGATGTTTAAGTTTTAAAACAAATTTTACAAATTAAAAAACCTTCTTAAATCTTTCATTTTAGCTTTAATTGAAAGCTAAAGGGTTAAACTTGCTATTTCCCGTAAGTAAAATTATTTGTTTATAATTCTGAGATGGGGTAGAATTTATATAGTATTTACATTATTCGGACTAGTGTCCTCATCTTTGTTGCCATTTGTACAATGTTTCGGCCGTTGTACGAACACAATATGGGAACTAGTAATACGGAGTGCCAGAGAAAATCATTAGTGTCAAAAATTGCAGTATGAGCCCTGGTAAAAATATTAGAGAAAACTATTAACATCAAAAATTACAATATGAACTCTGGTAAAAAAGGGTTACTGAACATTAGATTTATAAGTACCAAAAATTTAGTTGTTCTTGTCCTTATGGGCACACGGCCTAGTGAATATAGACGTTAGTTATTTCCTGTGACTTGACAAAAAGAGTTGTGAGTTCAATACCAGGCTACAGCAGTGATGAACAAGTAACTTTCAGTGTTAGAGGAAGATAACTCATGACTTTCAAAAGAGACATTGCATCAGTGATTGTAATAAAGGGTTCGGTTCAAAATTCCTAGCACCTGAAGAAGGCCGGCGCGTACAACGGTCGATACGTCGTACAAATGATGACAATAGACCGAATAATGTAAATACTGCAAAAGAAATACTTTCAAACAGAAATTGTATTGATTTTTTTTTTTGCTAGAATAACTGATTGTAACACTTTTTTGTCATCTGTTATCGCAATGTAATTTTTTTATCAAAAAATCTTCCAGAAATTGATTATACTTTTCTGAAATTTTGTTTCAGTAATATTTACTGATTTAATGTATAGTTTATCTGAAATTTGAAATGTCAACACTTTATCAAGGCTTGCTAAGTGATTGATGAGCGATGTAAATCAGCATGCCGTATATTTTAAAAATCCATTTCTTTGTTATTTCCAATATTTATTTTAAGATGGAAATAACAAAGAAATGGATTTTTAAAATATACGGCATGATTATTTACATCGCTCATCAATCACTTAACAAGCCCTGATAAAGTGTTGACAGGTTTATTGTTGTTTTGCGAAGACTTAATCTGTCAAAATGTTATTAAAGAAAAGGCTACAGTAGTGGTGAACAAATACCTTAGAGAGTTAAATGGAGATAACTACATGATGAATACCAAGAGTGGCATCGCACAAGAAATGAGATGATATTTCCCAGTGATTGTAAGAAGGGGTCCGTTTCGAAATTCCTAGCACCTGAAGAAGGCCGGACAATACAGCAACCGAAATATCGTAAACATAGCAGTAAAGATGAGGACAATAGTTCTAACAATGTAAGTCGTGTAAACACTGCCTCATCTCAGAATTATAAACAAATACATAAGTCGAGATGTTGTAAGATGGAAATAATTTTAAGCCTACAAATAAATCAGTGTATAATTATATCGGAAAAATGCGCGCATGAAAAGTAGTATATATAAAAAATATTTATAATTAATTCTGATAATCAATTCTGATAAAATGGTAAGAAAAAAATTGAATTTATAAAGAATAAGAATTATTATTAGAAACGTTAGTCACTCACTTATGTAATTACGTAGTTACGTAGTTCACACTCCACCGACGTGCTCGGTTCACACTCCACCCACGTCTATTGAACAGGTGAAGAGGCTCATCCCTTGTTCCCTGTTTAGGATGTGGTTTCTGGCTTTCTCTTTTCCAATCTTTTTACTTTTAAGTAGCCCCTTGCACATCAGTGGCGTTACCGCCTTGCTTGGGGTGATATGATTTTTAAAAAAATCTCCATATTCAGACTTATTTTGATCTAACTTTTTTTTCTACTGAACCAAAATTCAAAATAGTTTTTCAAAAATGTAGCTAAAAGGGTGTCCTATTTAACTCTGTAAACTGTTTAAAATTTGTTGAAAACTGAAGTAGTGGTAAACCTTGAAACCTGCCGAGATTTACTCAATGTCTGACTTGAAACATTATTGCCGTGATTGAATGATATTTTCACAAATTGTTTTAACATTTGAAAGAAATATTCATGCAACATTTTTATCGTTTCTTTTATTTAAAATAAAAGTCAAGTGTATGTTAATTTATCTGTCTAGACAAAATACAAAACGAAACAAATAAAAATTTACCAATAACTTTGTTATTAATTACTAAGCATGGTTTAGTTGTATACAGATCTCCCAGCTGGATCAGAGTCGCAACGAATTATCAACAAGCTTAGTTTCCTGACCATTGCAACGCAATGAAATCCTGAAATATTATTTATTAATTTTTGTTTAGTTTGGTACAGGGGCACAATTAAGGAACACCCAGTGAATAGAAACCACATTACTTGACGTCTACCAATAACAACTAAAACTGGTAGCACATATAACTTGAAAAAAATAATGATAATCAAAATGTTGGTGTTCCACACTTTTTTTTTTTAATAATTTCACCCCAAACAAGACAGTTTTACTACAACTGGTCCGCAAGGGGTTACAGAGAAGGAAAGTGATGAGAAAGAGAGACAGGTTACAGGGGATGTCAGGAAGTGGTTAAGAGAAGGATGAGAATACTGGTGTGATGAGAGTGGAGTGGACGAAGAAAAGAGCATAAGAGAAAGAATGCTAGTCAAAGAGATAGGAAATGACTATTGACCTTATATTTGAATTCTTAGAAATTGTAGCTATCGGGGAAGCAAGTATACGGTAGGGAATTCCACAGGCGGGAAAAGAGTAGAAGTTGCGAAGGTTTCACTGTAAAACGGTAGTTGCTAGTTTATTAGCTCGAGTAAATTAATTCATAGAGGGCACTAGTGAGCTAAGTGCCTTGGAGAAGAAGTCATGAAAGTATTTGTAGAAGAGACACAGGGAAGCCACATTACGCCGGTGAGAAAGAAACTGCAGCTGAGCTGCAAAGTCGGGATCGATCATATTACAGATTCTCCGTTGGATTTTGTTAAGAATCCTGAGATGAATAGCAGGGTCACCCGACCAGGCGTGGCAGCAGTATTAAATACACGGGCGGATGGTAGATTTATATATGTCTAGGATAGATTCAGACGCGAAAACCTCCTTCAAATAAAATGTTAGGAAGGGAATCCCCATCGATACTGTTACCATTTGTAAGATGTTTCGGCCGTTGTACGAACACAATATCCGAACCAGTAATACGGTGTGCCAGAGAAAATCATTAGTGTTAAAAATTGCAGTATGAGCTCTGGTAAAAAATATTAGGCAAAATCATTAACATAACAAATACTAGAGAAAACAATTAACATAAAAAAAATTGCAATATGAACTCTGGTAAAAAAAATAATTACTGGACATTAGGTTCATATGCTGGTGGTCCCTTTGTGTGGTTGTACCTCTCTACAGGGGATGATTTCTGACACTGTAATGGTTTTATTGATTCCAGTGAATTACTTGAGTTAAGGAAAGATTTTACGAGACTTGAATTATGTGAAATTGTTAACGAATACTTGTCGCAACTTAGGCGTTTTCAGTAAATCATATCAGTTTGTTTATCATGTGAAACAAAAGAAGGCATTGAAGAAAGAGGATTTTCTTTTTTACATTTCGCCAAATATCCCGTTATGTGCCACATGTTTTCACTCATAAATTTCTTCCTTTGTATGTAAGTCAAAAAATGAAAGGCACACGCTGTGTTTTTTATAACAAGCAGGTTCTCTGCAATTTGAAATTTAACTCGACATAATCTTTCTACAAACTATTTCCACTGTCTCAGCAGTGTACAACAAAGTATGTTTTAACACACAAGCAAACACATATATCTGTCTATATTCCTTAGTTGTGGTATTGTAACTATTTACACTGTTTACGTTGTTCAGACTGTTGTCCTCATCTTTACTGATATTCTTCACGACATCCCGGCCGTTGTACGATGCGGTCTTCTTCAGATTAAATATTTTGGAATTTCGAGCCGGACACTTTATTTTGCAGCTAAGTTGTTGTATTATAACTATTTGCACTATTTACATTGTTCGTATGTTGTCATCTTTACACTCATTTTTCACGACTTTGCGGTCGTTGTACTCTCCGGTTTTTTTTTCAGGGGATATACATTGCAATTTCGAACTAGAACCTTTATTTTGTTCACTGGAGTAGATTGTTCTAGTTCCATAAGTCATGCCTCTTCTGGATATCTCAGTTTCATTTAATTTTCTTTAGTAACTTAACTCTACAACTTTATGTTCACCTCTGCTGTGGCCAGTTATTGAACTCTCAACTCTGTGGATCAAGACACTTGACACACACACACTTCAACCAATGTTTCTTTATCCACTGGGTCATTTGTCTTTGAGGACTTGAGATATCCAGATAAGACATGGCACGTTCAAAATTCTAACATATATCACCTGAAGAAGGCCGTAGCGCACATCGGCCGGAATGTCGTGAAAAATGAAAATGAAGACAAGTAGGATAAGAGTCCGAATAATAAAAATAGTGTAAAACGCACACACACTCACACACGCACGATCGCGCGCGCGTGTGCATAGTTGTACTAGTTCGAAGTCACAAGTCATTGTGACCGAAGGTTTGAATGTCCTGGCCTTGTTCAGACTGTTGTTCCCGCTAGATAACGCGCTTTCTCCCAGAAACTGTAACTAAGGTCCGCTCAGCATAGTTTCAGTGTAAACCACAAGTGGGCTTTGTGGGTGTTAAATAAACACAAGTTTACCTGAGCAGCCATTTGCAATTGAGTTTAGCTACCCGCCCTGGTATATATATATATATATATATATATATATATATATATATATACCAGATGACAACATACGAACAATGTAAATAGTGCAAATAGTTATAATACCACAACTTAGCTGCAAAATAAAGTGTCCGGTTCGAAATTCCAAAATACATTACCCGGCCGGGACGTCGTGAAGAATGTCAATAAAGATGAGGACAACATACGAACAATGTAAAGTATATATATATATATATATATATATATATATATATATATATATATATATAGTAAACAAAAGAATTTTGTCTCCCACACAAAAAATCAATTTGCTTAATGTTTTAAGAAGTTTTGAATATTCGACAATGCACTTTCAAATAGCAGGTTTGTATAATATTACAAAAATCCAGAACTTATACTGAAAGCTAACCACCTGTATACGAGTTGGAAATGAAATCAGTAAATAAAAAAAAGCAGGGCGTAAGTAAAGGATGTTTTCTCACCGGACGTATACAACCTTTGTCGAAAAGAGAGTGTATGGTTGTCATTAAAAGGAACAAGTCCAAAATGAGAATTACAAATCTGAAACATCAAAATCAGACGAATACAAATGAGTATGCCTACCTTATTCTGGGATTGTGGTGCAGTGGTATTTGAACACAGTAGATATCGGAACAAGAAATTGGAGAGCCGTGTTTGAATTCCAGTTGAATTCTTTGCATTCACTTACGAAATATTACCCCTGGAAAAATATCGATACGTCTCTTTTCTTCAGTTATGGATCAAATACCAGGACGGATTGGTTTCTATAGTCTTGGTTGGCAACCACGCTACCGCAGTAAGTAATGGCAACCTACTGCAGGAAAATCTTCTGCCCAGTCAGTCATGTCTCTTTCGAGTCATGTTTGCCCAAGCGTGTATCATGTATGGCACTTAACTGACAGCGTTTAGTATGGGATTATGTTAAATCTTAGGCGAGGTCAAGTTTCTTATAACTTTTGAATACGTTATTTTCAGGAACACTGTAACTTTAGGTTTGTATCTCCTCTCCTAATATGTTAATTCAAATACAACTATTTCGATTAACAATGTAAATGACCATAGATATGAGTCCTGATCGGTTTGTTTAACAGTACATCAAAACCTTGTGGGCCATTTAATACCGAAATTAATGATTCGTAGGAAATTGAAGTAATAAGATGTTGTTCTGCTTGCATATTTGAATACATGGTAGATTATACTCAGATTCTTTTTTGGTAATTGTGCTGTAAATTACGGCCATATTATGCTGAATACACCGGTTTTCATATAACCGATAACCGAAGTCAAGCAACATCGAGCCTGGTCAGTATTTGGATGGGTGACCACTTGGAAATACCAGGTGCTGTAAGCGTCTCTTTTTAGAATGTGCATTGTGGTGCTGTGGATATCGGCTCAGAACAAGAAATCGGGGAGCAGAGTTCGAATTCCAATTGAATTCCTTGCATTCACTTACGCGCAAATAACCTTGGGAAAGGTATTAATCTGTCTCTTCCCTCCAGTTAAGGATTAAATAACAGGACAGATTGCGTTCTATAGTCCTAACTGGCAACTAATCTACTGCAAAATGTAATAGCAAACAACTGCGGGATAATCTTCTGCCCAGTCAGTCATGTCTCTTTCGAGACATGATCGCCCAAACGTGTATCACGTATGGCATCTGACTGTTCGTTTTGTTAATAAGTTTTGTTGCTAATTTTACAATAAATACAGAGTGAATTGGATATATTGTCGTCTAAATGACGTCAAGATGAAAATAACACTGACATCTCATTTTAACAGATATATGTACGAAAATTACTAAATTATCCTGAAATACTAGAGAGCAAATGTATTCAATTAAATCACCATTGGCTTCAACCACGACTTTGGAATCTCATGCAACTTGTCTGGACAGTCTCCTTCATCAAGTAGGTGAATGTTGCCATAATCCTTGCCATCGTTTCGTCTTTGGTATCACAAAGAGTTTCGCTGGTTTTTCGTTCAGCTTCGCTTCACACATAATAATCAAAGGAGTCGTAGTTTAGGGAGGTGGATGGCAAAATGTAAGGGGTGATATGGTCGCAAAAATTATCTAACAACCATGACTGAGCTCTTCTGCTTGTGTAGCATGACGCAGCGTCATGTTTCCAGCAGACACCGTCGTGGCCTAGGGCAACACTACCTCCTCAAGGCGCTTGATATAGGCCACCGTGTCCGAAGCCCTTGGGAAGATGAATGGAAACATAATACTACCATTACTAGTAATCACTTCGAACACCTTCGTAATCACCATTAGACTCATCCAACTCTTCCCGCATCCTCGACACTATAATCTGATTGATACGCAGGCACTCTTAAATTACTGTATTTAGATTCCGGTATGAATTACAAAGAGTACAGCATGTCTTTTCCAAATTTCTGACGAAGTGAATTTTACCATAGGGTTTTTTTTCTCTCACAGACGATGCCCAATTAACCCTACAGTACTGTATAGCAGACAGAATCAAAAGCAAACAAAGCGCATGCGCGAAATAAAAAATTTAAAATAGCAATAATTTACCAATCGAAACCTGTTGTCATTGTCGCTAATTTTACTCTAAATAGTTATTGTTGCTGTATTGCTACTAGTTGTACCAGAGAAATGCATTTTTATACTTTCATAGGGTTTTGTTTTCGTTTTGAGGTTCACTATATTAACCACAGGTGGGGCTCTAACAAGTGCTACCAGCGTGAACCCGGAAACAATAGCAATTAAGAGGTGGTTTGACTCTCCTCAAATCTTCTAATCTCCGGATAAGAAGCTTTGCTGTCGGATGTCTAAGAACATTCTCAATTACTTGAGCCTGAAACTGAAATCTCAGCAAACAGATCATTACCCAGGTGGCTCTCTTTCTTTGCTCACCATATATTACACATCACCCCAGACCACCGTTTGCAGTAGCGGATCCTGAAAATACCTCGAAATGGGAGTGAAAGAGTCTATTCTCATAAGTCCAATATGTACATTCCAGTAAACCTGATTCAAAACTTTAAAAAAATAATTTTCTAATTTTTAATATTAATCTAGATTAAACCAAATTCTTTTGTAATACTATGTCAGAATAAGCATTGCGCCCAATGCTCAGGGTCACAATATTCATCATAAACATGTTCCCAGAAAACTGAAGTCAGGCTTTAGTTCCATTTGATCGTTCAGGACCGTAAACGGTAGTCACGCCTCAGTTTCTTTCATAGACGTGTGCTCAACTTAGTCACACCCCAGTTCTATTTAACCATTTTCATTCAGTACTGTGTGACTGGTAAACAGTAGTAACGCCCCAGTCCTTTGGAGAACCGTCTGTGCAATAAAGTGTTGTCACAGCTCAATTCCATTTAATTCCTTTCAGTACTGTGTGTTTTATAATCACGCCATGACTCTGTTTAACCAATTCTTTTCGGGACTGTGTGGCCGATAAAGAGTAGTCCAGCCTCAGTTTTTTCAGGATTGACTGCTCGGTAAACTGCAGTCTCGCAGTTCTATTTAATCAGTTCCACCCAGGACAGTGTGCCTAGTAAACGGGAGTCAAGTCTAAATTTCATTTATCAAGTGTTTTATTGAAGCCGTTACAACTACAGTACCGTGTACTCGGTAAAACAGTAGTTAGTCCAAATGTACTTTTGCTTTCGCAGCTCAAAATTACCATCGAGCAAAATGATGTACAGAAAACAATGTACAGAAGAAAAAAGAAAGATAAACAAAAAAAGTGTATTCATTCGTTCAACTCGTTTTTAATGAATTACTGAGACAAGCTTCAAAAAACCCAAAGAAGGCAACAAATAAATGCCAAGGTGACGAAGAAGAAACTATTTCCAACGTCTTCATAAACAGTAAATTGAAAAGAAAGAAGATGGATGAAAGTCAGAAGCAAAAGCTAATGGTCTCTAGGCAAACGCCCGTGAATTAACTTTGTGTTGTATATATTTCTCTTCTCTATGGAATTTCACACAATAGCTATTCGCTCTACAGACAGAATAAACGAGGCGAGGATTTAATATGGCATCAATTAAAATGGTATTAATTAAAACATTCTTTTTTCCCCTCGAATTGCTTCCATTTACATTAATGAAGCAAAATAATTATTCGGTTTTCTATTAAAAAGTATTCTCTGTATTGTAATAAAGGCCGTTGTATATTTCTTTACGTGTTTGTATATATATATATATATATATAATTTTTTAATCGTTTCACCGCAAACAAGGCGATACCGCCACTGATGCGCAGGGGGCTACATAAGAGTAAAAGTTTAGTCATGAGAAGAGTGAAGAGAAAGACGAAACAGTTACAGCGGGTGTCAGAGAAAGGGAAAGAGAAGGATAGGAACACAGGTGTGAAGACAGTTGCGAAGGCAGAGAGAAAGGAAACGAACAAGATACACGAGTTGATATAAAAAGGACTGAAGTCAAGTGGATAAGAGATGGATAAGACATTGCATTTAAATTCCTGGACATTGTAGGCATCAGGAAAGCAAGTATATGGAAGGGATCATATATATATATATATATATATATATATATATATATATATATATATATATCCCTAATGTCACGCCTAAGGAAAGAGACAATAGCGAGGTAGCGTAGTTCATTTTTTTACTACTAGTTATTTAACTTACCAGTTATCAAAGTTCTTGCTGCTCGTCCACAGTTTAACAGTGTTTTATTATTATTTTTTTTGCAATAATATTATTTTGATATGCAATAAACAATATTAATTTTAATAAAGACCGTTGTGTACTTACCTATTTATATATATATATTTATATTGTTAAATTATTACAAGCATGTAAAACAACACTTAAAAACATAATACGTAGAAATGTTAAACCAATAAATAATAACCAAATAAAACTCATCGTATATTATAAAAAATTTAGAACAATTGATCACATATTCTCTAATAACTCTACAACCACACAACAGAAAACCAATGTAGAGTATCAATTTACATGCACGTTCAGAGATTGTATCTCTTGTAGTAATAATAAACCCACTACATATATTGGTTTTACTACAACTACGCTCTCCCGTAGACTTACCTGCCACCTTTCTGATCATTGTTCAATTAAACAACATTTTTTAGAAAAAACAGTCATGTAGATAATATTAGATAGATTTTAGTTGATAAAACACTAATACACATACACACAGTGAAAAGAACCTTCAGATATCAGAGGCCATCTAGATTCAATCAAAACAACCCACACTTAATAAAATCACATTTCAATCTGGGCAAAACACATTACATTGCATTTAGACATATGGTTCTATTAACATTTCTATCTCTTACGCGGTGTGACGTCGTAGAACCACATTACAAATTTATGACCTGCGTTTGCAATTCAGTAACTCTTGTCGTCGCATAGTCAAGTTTTATGTCAGCACAAGATAAAATCATTTTTGATGGTCGATGTCTTTGTGTTAACGTCCCTGAAACCTATCTGAAAATGGCTCATAGGAGCCGAAAGCTTAGAACCAGCATAATAAAAAAAATATTCAAATGTTGGACATTTTTTACTTTATTTTCACTTGAAACTGAAGCCCAAATACGATATTTTGAACGGTTCATGACTAAACATAATAGATATTCCTTGTCTGTTATATGTCTAACAATGTATGTTTAGAAAATTATCTGCTGCCTCGATACACTAAATAAATATATATACATATATATTTTCCATGCAAGCCTGTTTCGCTGTATCACAGCTCATGATTAGTCATCGACATACAAGTCCGTTTTGCTGTATCACAGATCATTAGTGTGGTTAGACACATCTACTTGCCGGGATCGAAACTCGACCGATTTGGTTTTAGTCGGAGTCGCTACCCGCTAAGCGATAAGCGCATGGAAACAGAGAAGTAAGATTTTAAGGTGTTGCGCCGCAGTGGATATCGGCTCGGAACGAGAAATCGGGGAGCCGAGTTCGAATTCCAGCTGAATTCATTGCAATCACTTACATGCAAATACCGTTAGGAAAGGTATTAATCCGTCTCTTCCCTCCAGTTATGGGTTAAATAACAGGACAGATTGCGTTCTATAGCCTTGGTCGGCAATCAGTCTACCGCAGAAAGCAATGGCACCCTACTGCGGGATAATATTCTGCCCAGTCAGTCATGTCTCTTTCGAGACATGATCGCCCAAGCGTGTATCACGTATGGCACTTAACTGATATAAGCAGGGTATACACACGCCAGTCACAGAAAGAACTCAATGTAATACATATATCGCAAAAGTAGAAACTGTTTTATATATATATATATTCCACTTGTTTCGCTGAAGGGTTTGCATTATTTTTTTTTCTTATGTCTTAATGCAAGATATATCAATATATTTGTTGTCATTTTAGATGGAAAATCGGTTTGAATATTTTGCCTTCATTTCGTCATTTTTGATGGCACTGGCCCACTTGTATGATATAATGTACGTTGTGGTGCATGGATGTGCGTTCTGGTGCAGTGGATATCAGCTCGGAACGAGAAACCGGGGAGCCGAGTTCGAATTCCAGTTGAATTCCTTGCATTCACTTACGCACAAATACGTTGGGAAAGGTATTAATCCATCTCTTCCCACCAGTTATTGGTTAAATAATAGGATAGATTGAGTTCTGTAGCCTTGGCTGGCAACCAATCTACCGCAGTAAGCAATGGCGACCTAGTAAGATATAATCTTCTGCCCAGTCAGTCATGTCTCTTTCAAGCGTGTATCACGTATGGCCCTTAACTGGTTGGCTGGTAACATAAATATCGATTTGAGAAAATGTTCTTTCTTTTAGCTTTTCTCTCCTTTTCCTTTTTTTTTTTTCACGTATTCCTCAATTTCTTCTCCCCAATTCACAATTTATTCCTTATTTTCTTTCGTTTTTTTTTTTTAATTTTATAATCTTTATAATTTTTTTTTTCGCATTCTCTGATGGTTTGGCGTGGGATTCTGGTTTGTGTAGCCTTTCCGTTGGACCAATATAGATGATTTCTTGCCATACTACAGAATTAAAGTAACGGAACAATTTGTGATATGTTCTAAAGCGAGCAGTTTTTTTAAATCACTTTTTACTGAGTGATTCTGTTGTAATAGATAAGGAACTGGATGAGAAATAAGAGAGCCGAGTTCGAGTTCCAATTGAATTCGTTGCATTCACTTACGCGCAAATACCATTCGAAAAAAAAGCATTAATTCATCTCTCCTATCTCCATTTATGGGTTGAATAGCAGGATAGATTGGAATCTATATTCTTGGTCGGCGATCAGTATACCACAGAAATAAATGGCTACCGACATCGGGAAAATATAGTACTTTGTCAATCATGTCTCAAAATAGATATGATCGCATAAGCGTGTATCATGTATGGAACATAACTTACAGACTGATAATCTACGAAAGGCAATGTGTGTTCTGCCCTTTAATATATATATATATATATATATATATATATATATATACGGAGATAGATAGATAGATAGATATGAACGCACTGAGATATGTACATATATGCATACGTACATATATATATATGCATACGTACATATATGTATATATATATGTAAATATATGCATACGTACATATATATATATATATATAATAACGTTTTCATCTGTTGCAAACACTAGCAAGTATTTAAATAGACATATTCATATATATATATATATATATATATATATATATATATATATATCCGATATTTTTTATAAGAAATTTATTTTTTTTATATAAACACCTACAAATATATATATATATATATATATATATATATATATATATATATATATTCAGAAATTATAACATGGATTTGTTACAATATCACTATAAAAGTAGCTATTTTGTTTCGACACTTCTTGTGTCTTGTCAAGTGATGTGGTTATTTTAAATTAAATGGTTTTAAAAGGTTAAAAACAAGCAAGTCCCCTATAATCAGGGAGGCATTATTGTATGTACAATATGGACCAATCAGAGTAAAACAACTTCTAATTTGGAGAATATGTGGGTAGACTTAAAATTAATCTTGGTGGGCATTGGTATTAAAATTTGATTAAATTCAGATCAGCATTATTAATTAACTATTATATCTACTTTATTTTTGTTGCGAAATTTAAAAAGGAATTTAGTTTAACAATTTAGTAGACTTAAAAAGTTATTCATATATAGGAAGAGAAAGAACACATAGATAAATAAACCTACAAACATTCACACATTGAAAAATAGACGAGTATATTCACAAACACTAGCAAACAGACACATATACAGATTAATACACACACGCATATATGCATACACAAATTAGAAAAATTTAGCCTTTATCGACTTGTCAGTTTGTCTGTTAACTTTTAAACAGACTAAATTGTTACATATTGGATACAGTCAGGGCGAATTCATAACGTTACCGGCTTTGGATGAATGGGGTCGGGATAGACATGAGCACTTTTTTAAAAATAGTTTTTCTTTGGACAAGGAATATTATTCCACACATACTTGGTTTTATATATATATATATATTAATCATATCACCCCGAGCAAGGCGCGGTAATGCCACTGAAGCGCAGGGGGCTACGTAAGAGTGAAAAGATTAGAAAAGAGAAAGCTGGAAACCACACACACACACACACACACACACACACACACACACACACACACACATATATATATATATATATATATATATATGTTCTAATCTTCTTAAATCGGATGGCCATTTCGATAGATATTTTTATCCACAAATCTCGTCAGCGGTCAGCGAGACCAAAACCATCCGCCCGTGTATTGAATACTGTTGCCATATCTGGTCGGGTGCCCTTCTTGGGCTTCTCGACAAGGTACAGTGGAGGGTCTGTGATGTGATCGATACTGACTTGGCAGACAGCCTGTAGTCTCTCTCTCAACGGCGCGACGTGGCTTCCCTGTGTCTCTTCTATAAATACTTCCATGGCTTCTGCTCCGATGAACTTAGATCACTGGTGCCCCCTAGGTTCGAATTTGCACGAGATACTAGATTAGCAACTAGATCCCACCCTTTTACAGTGAAACCGATAAAATGCAACCGCAACTTCTACTCTAACATTTTCTTTTCTCCTACTTCCCGACTCTGGAATTCCCTTCCACATGACTGCTTCCCCGACGGCTACAATCTCCAGAAGTTTAAATGTAAGGTCAATAGACACCTCCTAACACAATAACTCGCTTCCTTTCTTTCAAACACTCTTCCCATACTCCCAACTACCTATCACCCCCCTTCTGACATTTCCTATATCTAACCACTTTTTTTATTTACCTTCCCCTATGTAGCCCCAAGCGCAATAGTGGCAGTGGAATGCCTTGCTTGGGATGAAACGATTATATATATATATATATATATATATATATATATATATATATATATATATTATTTAATTTAATTACTTAGATTTTTGTCATAATTAAGTTAGAGTAGTTCAGAGTTGTATTAAAATGTCTTCAATCCAATTGCAAAACGTTTGAATATTTCTCATTTGTAAACGAGTTATATTACGCATCAAGGTTTCTAACATCTGGTATTGTAAAGACACCAGATGGTAGAAACCTGAGTTGCGTAATATAACTCGTTTACAAATGCTAAAAAAATTATATATATATAAATTATATATATATATATATATATATATATATATATAATATATAAACTGTTATCATACTAGAAACAATATGCTCTATTCCAGTACAATTTAGTTTATGCTTTATCCAGAAATTTTGTGTAACTATTTATAATACTGAAAATGGGGTTTAAATTTGATATTTTTGTGTGAAAGTCAGTCCCGGCTTTTCATCTTATGATCTATCCAACGGATGCTTTCGTCTGATGTATATCTACGATTTTGTCCATGTACGCAATCAGTTCAGCATATCCACATACGTACAGATAAACACACACATGCACTCGCACTCGCGCGCACACACACACACACACACACACACACACACATATATACATATATGTACTTAGGATAATTATATGATGAATTCATATAGGGAATATATATATATATATATATATATATGCAATAGTCATCTGCAGACAGATCTGTTTCGCTGTATCACAGCTCATCAGTACGGTTAGACTCCGATTGCTTTTAATTTTTACGAATGGAAGTATATTCCAGTTAGAAATTTAAAAAATGTTCAATACAAAAGTAGAGCATAAACATATAGTAATTTTTATAATAATAATAATAATAATAATAATAATAATAATAATAACAGAAAAATTGAAGCAAACAGGCCAGACATTATTGTTAAAAATCAGAAGGAGAAAACTTGTCTATTAATTGATATGGCTTGTCCAGCGGATTGTAACATAGCAATCAAGGAATTTGAAAAACTGTCAAAATATAAAGACCTGGAAATTGAAATAGAAAAAATGTGGAAATTGAAAACAAGAGTTGTGCCAGTGATAGTAGGTGCACTTGGAATGATAAAAAATGGAACAAAACAACACATTGAAAGAATCCCTGGAAACCCCAGCTTAAGAGATATACAAAAAATTGTCTTATTAAGTACAGCCCACACACTAAGGAAAACTTTATCTATGTAATGCTGGGGTTGATAGGGAAGATAGAAAAACATGAAATGGAGTCATAACAACACGCCACTACCTGCCTTAGGTCTCCCCGCAGACTTGGTTGGTAGTGAGACCAAAGCAGAAATCGAAATATGATGAAAAATGACACAATAATAATAATCATAGCATATTTCAACTCAGAAACTTTAAAGTTTCGGTTTTAAAACACCATCATTACCTAGGAAAAATGTGTTTAATTTATTTTGTCATATACAGAAATGGAGTTTTTTTTATGTATTTTTTAAATCTCCTTATTCATATATATTACATATTATTATTATTATTATTATTATTATTATTATTATTATTATTATTATTATTAATGCCATATGTATGTATGTATGTATGAGTTGAACATATGAATTGACACCCGACAAGATGAATAGAATAAGTAAAATGTTGTAAGCACAATAGTGTCTTTAATCTAATATCTTTGAATTTAATCAGCTTCTTCAGAGATTTAAAGAAGATTTCTTTTAAATCTCTGAAAATTGTTCGTTACTTTTCTATTCATATATATATATATATATATATATATGTGTGTGTGTGTGTGTGTGTGTGTGTGTGTGTGTGTGTGTGTGTGTGTGTGTGTGTGTGTGTGTGTGTGTGTGTGTGTGTGTGTGTGTGCTCGTGCGCGCTTGCGTGCGTGTGTGTGTAATGGTTGAAAGGAACGTTCTCGTAGTTTCTAAAAATATCAACATTCTCCAAACCGGGAAACTTAACTTCTAACCAGATATACGTTTCTGTGTATGTATGTGAGTCTCGGATTGTCCTTATGACCTCCTGTAGATATTTCCTAAAACTGTTTCCATACGTGTCTCCGTAAAGGCTCTTCGAAACACGCCCATGTATGTTGTCCTCGTTAGACAAGCGACAACAGCATTACATTTGTCTCCAGACGTAAACCAATCCTGAGAAAAAAAATATTACCAAAAATTAGGAAACTTCTATCGAGTCGCTGAAAATCTGCAATAAATATTAGAAGTGTAATTTATCATTTGAATATCCGTTGATCATTTACGGTTACAATTTATCCTCAGATTTTGTCTGTTTTTCCCGATAAAACATTGAATATAACAGAAATGCATATGTCATATATTAAAATCCTTGTCCATTTTTTTCACGAATAATTTACGGTACATTCATTTTAAAATTTTTTTTTATTAATCCATATATTTTACAGGCATGTATAAGTATATATTTCTGAGTGCAAAAGAAAAAATAGTTTACTTAAGTTGTGAAAGCCAACGGGAAACCACTTGACAAGCCAATAATTTTTACTTGCTGAAAAGTTCTCAAATCAGTATTCCAGTTTCTTGACCTCAGAATATTGTCATTTCTCTCTGAATGTCGGGGATGAGGGGTTATCATTATTTCTTCATCTTATTCTTCTACGTGCCCTGTTCCTTCAGGACGTAGGTGATGATGGTTTTCCACGTCTCCCTATTCATGGTGGCTCTTAGCACGTCTTCTCCTGTTACACCACGCAACCCCCGTTTTGTCATCCACCTGCTCAGGTCATTCAAATATGTTATCCGTTGCTTTCCGCTCTCTCTTTCTCCCTCTATCTGGCCTTTTAGTATCAGGTTCTCCAAGCCCTCCTTCCTCATTGCATGTCTGTGTTAATTTCCCTTTCGTTTCCATCCTTTCTAAAACCTCATCATTGCACACATGCTCGATCCGTGATATCCGCAGCATCCTTCTGTATATCCACATTTCAGTTGCTTTAAGACTTACCTTCATCTTTGTTCATATTGCCCAACATTCACTGCCATATTGAAGGACGGACATCACATAGCAATCTAGTACTCTCTTCTTTGTTTCTAGCGAAATTTTCCTGTTTCTTAATACTTTACTCAACTTTTGGAATGCTTCCTTTGCCATCATTCTTATTCGGGTCATTTTCTTCATCTTTGTTGTAGTTATCACAGCCTTTCAACCGTTTTTGTCCATTCTACGGTAATATAGCCTATTAGATAAAAGCATTGTTTTTGAATTCAGTGACACAGTTATTGTGAGCTCAATTTCTGTGTCGGGTAGTGTCTAACAGCACTCAGTGGAAACGGGTGAGCAATAACCTCAGTCAGTTAAGTGCCATGCGAGGTACACACTTGTCCGATCATGTCTCGAAAGAGACATGACTGACTTGGCAGAAGATTTTCACATAATAGTTTACCATTACTTTGTGCGGTAGACTGGTTACTAACTCTAGAACCCAATCTGTCCTGCTATTTAACCCATAACTGGAGGGAGAAGCGGCGGCTTAATACTTATCTCAATGGTATTTGTGCATAAATGAATGCAACGAATTCAACTAAAATTCGAACTCGGCTCTCCAAATTCTCTTTCCAGGTTGATATCTACTACACCATCGGCGTACAGTAACTTCTTCTTCTTCTTCTTCTTCTTCTTCTTCTTCTTCTTCTTCTTCTTCTTCTTCTTCTTCTTCTATGTGCCTTGTTCTTTAAGGACGTAGGCGATCATGGCCTTCCACGTCTACTTTTCCCTGGTGGCTCTTAGCACGCTTTTTCCTGTTACAATACGCAATCCCCGTTCTGCCATCCACTTGCTCAGGCCCGTCAAGTATGTTACACACTGTTTTCCCCTGTCTCTCCTTCTCTTTATCTGGCCTGTAAGTATCTGATTCTCCAAGCTATCCCTCCTCATTGAATGTCCCAGGAGCTTTAGCTATCTCTTCCTGATGGTCAATATCAATTTCCTTTTCGTTTCCATCCTTTCCAAAACCTCATCATTGCTCTCATGTTTGATTCAAAATATCCGCAGCATTCTTCTGTAGAACCACATTTCCGTTGCTTCAAGTTTTTCTTTCATCTTGATATTGCCCAGCATTCACTGCCATATTGAAGAACTGATATTACATAGCAATCCAGTACTCACTTCTTCATTTCTAGCAAAATTTTCCTGTCTCTTAATACTCTACTCAGCTTCTGGAATGCGTCCTTTGCAATATCAACTCGCCTTCGGATCTCTGTGTCGCACTTTCCGTCTTATGTTTGAACGCTTCCCAGGTCTTTAAATTTTTGTACCTGCTTGATTTTAGTATCCCCCACCTGTATTTGGCATTTTGTTCTGCTCTTTTTGCTGATGACCATGCATTCGGTTTTCTTGCAGTTTATTTGTAGTCCTTTCTTGTCACTATCTTCAAAAATAAGAATTAGACGATCGGGGTATGCTCTTAGGATCATTCGTATACAGTTGAAAACGGTAGGGTTGAGGAGAGAACTCTCAGGAACACCGATATTTATCTTATGGGCTTCTAATGACTAGGTATTAACAACAACCTTTCATGGACAAAAAATTAAGATAGACATCATGCCTGTTTGTTTACTAAATAGGCATTTGTAAATCTAAGTCAGTGGTCCCGAAATATTTTTTTTTCTCTTGGCCACATTTTTCGGAATTACAATTTGCTCGCGGCTCACTAAATTTTATGTGATAAAATGTACATTTAAAAGTAAAAGCAGGAAGCACGTTAAAAGGAGAGAACATTATTATTGATAACTATCTCCTCCAATTTGCGGACCCTAATGCTTGGCACAGTCAGTCAGTTAAGTGCCATACGTGATACACGCTTGGGCGATCATGTGTCGAAAGAGACATGACTGATTGGGAAGAAAATTATCCCGCAGTAGATTGCCATTACATTCTGCGGTAGACTGGTTGCCAGCCAAGGCTATAGAACCCAATCTGTCCTCTTATTTAACCCATAACTGGAGGGAAGAGACGGATTAATACATTTTCCAAGGGTATTTGTGCGTAAGTGAATGCGAAGATTTCAACTGGAATTCGAACTCGACACCCCGGTTTGTCGTTCCGAGTCGATATCCACTGCACCACAACGCACATATCACAATGATAAAATCAGTCAATAAATATTTCTAACTGTTTATGTTAATTTTAATACATGCAATTACAAGTAATTCATTATAATATTTTGAATTTTAAAATAATTTTTATTTTTGGCATATGAATTTTTTTAAAAACTCTTTCTAAATGTGGATTTGCACGAGATACTAGATTGGCAACTAGGTCCCACCCTTTTACAGTGAAACCGATGAAATGTAACCGCAATTTCTACTCCAACTGCTTCTTTCCTCGCACTTCCCGCCTGTGGAATTCCCTATGCTTGCTTCCCCGACGGCTACAATCTCCAGGAGTTTAAATGTAAGGTCAATAGACACCTCCTAACACACTAACTCACACCCACTCTCTCCAACTCTCTCCCTATGTACATCCTAAGTCGTCTATCACCCTCCTTCTGACATTTCCTATACCCAATCTCTCTATGTAACCCCCTGCGCTATAGTGGCAGTGGAATGCCTTGCTGGGGGTGACATGACTAAAAAAAAATCTTTGATTGCCTTTCAATGATTCCCCTTCACATGCTATTCTCTTCCGCGGCAGCCATCCGGCGCCCCCCCCCCCCCCCAATTGGGAATCACTGATCTAAGTGAAAAGAATAGTAATGTTTAAATTAGCTTGGATCATAAATAGTTTTCGTTTTTTCAACACTTTATCCCAAGCAAGGCAATAAAGCCACTAAAAGACAAGAGATTTTTAACTGGGAAATCATGGCTAATGCTATCCTCCTGGAGAGCAACACACTTCTCTTTGGCCTCTCTTTTTCAACCAATTTGAAGTGGAACGACTACATCGAATCTATAGCTGCATCTACTGCTATGAAGGTTGGGTCACTGTGTCCGGCCAGAAAGTTTTTCTAATCAGAATCCATTTTGCATATTTATAAATCTACCATCAATCAGTGCATTGAACTCAGTCGCCATATCTGTTTGGGTGGTTATGCTATTCATCACGGGGTTCTAACAAAATCCAAAGAAGGATCTGCAATGTAATCGATCCTGACTTAGCATTTCGATTTCAGTCACTGAAGCTTCCCTCTTTCTTTTCTACAAAAAAATTAACGGCAACTGCTCTGGTGATCTAATTTATCCCTGGTGCTCCACATGAATTTAAACGTTCTACAAGATTGACATCTAAGTCTCTTACTGTTGAAATTGTAAAATGTAACCTCCTCTTCTAATCCACCAGTTTCTTTTCTCGCACTTCCCGTCTTTTACTTGCTTCCCTGACAGCTATGCTCACCAAAAATTTACATGAAACGTCAGTTACCATCTTCTATCTTCTTGAATCCTATTCCTCTATTATCTTTTCCTCAATAACCCTTTGTACCAAGTCTTTTCCCTGTGCACTAGTGCCAGTCCTGCTTTATGCTTAAAATAAAGAACATTAATAAGGGAAGAGAGTAATAAGAACATATATTTAAATACACAGAAATTGACATTGCGGTTGAACTTTTGAAGTTCAAATATTATTCAACTTTATTCTGCAAAGAAAAAACAACTACTATATTTTATCAAATCATATATTCATTGTGCACCAAGTATTGAGAACGTTCGATTTTTGTCCCTAAGTCCTGATTTTTAATCTTACCATGATTGATACGTCAAGAAGGTGATTTCTTGATGTTATCAAACTGAAGTAGCGACCCCAGCGTACAGCACCTTTGGAAAGTTTCTGAAAACTATACTACAATTTGATCAAAGCATTGTGACTGTAATTGGGGAGACGGAATTGTTTAGGAACAGTTGATGGTTGTGCTAGCACAAGGTCACAAGTCATCGTGACCGAGGTTTTCAGCGTACCGGCCTGGTTGATCACGCCAGATAAACTATCCCAGGAACTATATCCACGGCCTGCTTAGCATAGTAACAATATAAACCGCAGGTGGGTTCTTAAGTGTTGAACAAACACAAATATGCCTGAACAAGTGTCTCTAGCAGGGATTCGTCAGCTGCCATAGTAGACAGGCATATCCGAAAACGAGCTAGGCATTTATTTTTTATTTTATTTGTAATAACTGGTGGTCACCTATCAAGCAGATTTTCGATATCTTTTTGGTAAACTTCCGCAGGTTTTGATGTGTAAAGATTTCGACGAACTTTTGAATTTTCTGGGTAAAATGGTTTTGGAGTGGCAAACAGTATAAGAGAAAGAAAACTCCGGATACAAAACTCTAAAGAATGCTACGGGAAACCGTTTTATTATCTTTTATAATAATGAATGTTTCTTGGTAGACATTTTTTTTGAAGCAACGATTTTATATTTTATGTTTAAATTCAAAATGTTAGAGTTGCAATTTCATTCCGGAAAACAGCGAAACTTTTATAGCACAGCATTTGAAAATTTATCATTTACTGAAGTTTTACGAATTGTCTATGGTCAAGATATATGGCGCAAGGCGTTCATTATTAAATCATTTTGCCTTCAAATAGGAACTTCATTCTCTTCAAAAAGAAATTATACAAAATGCTTTAGCTATATTATACAGTGCGATTGCCAAAAAACAATATAAATTTAAAACATTTTGTCTTATAATTTGTGCTCTGCAGTATTATTGTGTTATACACATTTGTATATACCTTTGTTTTTATTAATTATTGTGTTATACACACTTGTATATACCTTTGTTTTTATTAATTATTGTGTTATACACACTTGTATATACCTTTGTTTTTATTAATTATTGTGTTATACACACTTGTATATACCTTTGTTTTTATTAATTATTGTGTTATACACACTTGTATATACCTTTGTTTTTATTAATTATTGTGTTATACACACTTGTATATACCTTTGTTTTTATTAATTATTGTGTTATACACACTTGTATATACCTTTGTTTTTATTAATTATTGTGTTATACACACTTGTATATACCTTTGTTTTTATTAATTATTGTGTTATACACACTTGTATATACCTTTGTTTTTATTAATTATTGTGTTGTACACACTTGTATATACTTTTGTTTTTATTAATTATTGTGTTATACACACTTGTATATACTTTTGTTTTTATTAATTATTGTGTTGTACACACTTGTATATACCTTTGTTTTTATTAATTATTGTGTTATATTATAATTGTATATACCTTTGTTTTTATTAATTATTGTGTTATACACACTTGTATATACCTGTTTTTATTAATTATTGTGTTTGGTGTATACACTTGTATATACCTTTGTTTTTATTAATTATTGTGTTGTACACACTTGTATATACTTTGTTTTTATTAATTATTGTGTTATACACACTTGTATATACTTTTGTTTTTATTAATTATTGTGTTGTACACACTTGTATATACCTTTGTTTTTATTAATTATTGTGTTGTACACACTTGTATATACTTTTGTTTTTATTAATTATTGTGTTATACACACTTGTATATATACTTTTGTTTTTATTAATTATTGTGTTGTACACACTTGTATATACCTTTGTTTTTATTAATTATTGTGTTATACACATTTGTATATACCTTTGTTTTTATTAATTATTGTGTTATACACACTTGTATATACCTTTGTTTTTATTAATTATTGTGTTGTACACACTTGTATATACCTTTGTTTCTACACTATTGTGTTGTACACACTTGTATATACCTTTGTTTTTATTAATTATTGTGTTGTACACAATTTGTATATACTTTCTTTTGTTTTTATTAATTATTGTGTTATACACCCCTGTATATACCTTGTTTTTATTAATTATTGTGTTATACACACTTGTATATACCTTTGTTTTGGCTAATTATTGTGTTATACACACTTGTATATACCTTTGTATTTTTATTAATTATTGTGTTATACACACTTGTATATACTTTTGTTTTTATTAATTATTGTGTTGTACACACTTGTATATACTTTTGTTTTTATTAATTATTGTGTTGTACACACTTGTATATACCTTTGTTTTTATTAATTATTGTGTTATACACACTTGTATATACCTTTGTTTTTATTAATTATTGTGTTATACACACTTGTATATACCTTTGTTTTTATGAATTATTGTGTTATACACACTTGTATATACCTTTGTTTTTATGAATTATTGTGTTATACACACTTGTATATACCTTTGTTTTTATTAATTATTGTGTTATACACACTTGTATATACCTTTGTTTTTATTAATTATTGTGTTATACACACCCGTATATACCTTTGTTTTTATTAATTATTGTGTTATACACCCCTGTATATACCTTTGGTTTTATTAATTATTGTGTTATACACACTTGTATATACCTTTGTTTTTATTAATTATTGTGTTATACACACTTGTATATACCTTTGTTTTTATTAATTATTGTGTTATACACACTTGTATATACTTTTGTTTTTATTAATTATTGTGTTGTACACACTTGTATATACTTTTGTTTTTATTAATTATTGTGTTGTACACACTTGTATATACCTTTGTTTTTATTAATTATTGTGTTATACACACTTGTATATACCTTTGTTTTTATTAATTATTGTGTTATACACACTTGTATATACCTTTGTTTTTATGAATTATTGTGTTATACACACTTGTATATACCTTTGTTTTTATTAATTATTGTGTTATACACACTTGTATATACCTTTGTTTTTATTAATTATTGTGTTATACACACTTGTATATACCTTTGTTTTTATTAATTATTGTGTTATACACACCCGTATATACCTTTGTTTTTATTAATTATTGTGTTATACACCCCTGTATATACCTTTGGTTTTATTAATTATTGTGTTATACACACCTGTATATACCTTTGTTTTTATTAATTATTGTGTTATACACACCTGTATATACCTTTGTTTTTATTAATTATTTTGTTATACACACTTGTATATACCTTTGTTTTTATTAATTATGATCTAATAAATGATTCAACGAATATTATTCACTTTTTAAAAAATATTTTACAATTTTTTTTTTACATAGATTTTACTTATCTAATACAATACAAATGCATATTTTGCCTGTTTTCAGTGATAATTAAAATTCTGGTTTGAATATAAAAATATAATTATGAAATTAATACTCGACTGGTATTTAAAAATATCTTAAAATATGTTACCCAAGTGGGACAACGACCATTAAAAATACCATCTGAAAAAAAAAATTTATGACCATAAGTGTTTTATTATTCCATATATATATATATATATATATATATGTGTGTGTGTGTGTGTGTGTGTGTGTGTCCCAATCCACCACATTTACCTAATATCTGTATTTTCAATTTTGAAATTCAGTATCACTACATATATGACCCCGTAACTGAACAAAGATTGACTTCTTAGCAGCGAAACCTGAAAGCTTTTGAGTTGCAGTTCCATATGTTATAATTATAAAATATTATTATTAAAACACTAATGATAACTCTCTCTCTCTCTCTCTCTGCATATATATATATATATATATATATATAGATAGATAGATAGATAGATAGATAGATAGATAGATAGATAGTATAATGGTTGTTACAATGGTTTATAAAAGCATAGTATCACTACGCAACTATTCTTTTATAAAGCATTGTAACAACCATTACAATATAAAAGCTCTACGTTGTATCGAGCACTCTTTATAAAAGTAAGTGCATGAACAGTGGGTTTAAAACTGACGTCTTCCATAACTTTCTTACAATACTATATATATATATATATAATGACTAGCGACTCGTATGCGAGGATACTCGTCTACCAGGGCAGGTAGGAAAACCCCATAGCAGACCCTTGTTCAAGCGTCCACACACACACACACACACACACACACACACACACACACATATATATATATATATATATATATATATATATATATATCCGCAGACACTTCTGTTTCACAGCTCATCAGTACGGTTAGATATCCGATTGCTTCCAGCCGGGTTTGAAACCCGACCGATTTAATATCTGTCCGAAATTCTTTCTCTAAACTATCGACGCACGGAGAAGAAAGAAAGATTGTGCTATATGCACAATGTTAACAAACGCCAGTAGCCAAGAGTGTTCAATTCATTGAAGAATGATGTGTAAATAGTGAATAGTTACTGTATTTTTTAATCTACTATTTCCCTAAAGTGCTCAATCGACGAATGAGAGCGTAAATAGTCATCCGCAGACTGTCCTTTTGTAGGGCTTTTGAATAATTTTCATTTGAAAATGAATTATTTTCGCAACGTACGTTTCAAACTTTCGGTATCTTTAGGTGATTTCCAGCGTTTTTCAAACGTACAAAAGGAATTTTTACGAACGCGCAAGTGGAATTTTTAAACAGACGAAAATTTTCAAAATTTGAGATGCGATAATAATGATCTTTAAACACTTTTATTAAAGTTTGTATGACCCAATATGCATTCATATGTGTGATTACATCTGGGCATTACTTCCATTCTTTCATTTAGTGAATTACTATATATGTGTGCCTTGAAAAGAAACCCGGAAACCAAATAGAAACAAATGTTAGCAACTGAAAGAAACGCACACACTCACATACACATACACGTACACGTACACAGGGCCGTAGCTGATGCTAAAAAAACACCGGGCACAGAGAAAATTGCCCGGATTTATTAGTGGACAATGTGATGACGTCATTAGTGTCATCCGTTTCCAGAAACTATGATTTTTGCGGATTTTTCGACTATTCCAATGGAACCTGAACGAAAGCAGGAAATCGGGTTCGGACTTTCTGAGTATAACCAGTCTTTTCTCCCAAAATTATTTAAACAGATTTTTACTGCGTTCATTCGAATGTTTTCTTCGTTTTTCTTTCTTTCTTTCTTTCTTTCTTTCTTTCTTTCTTTCTTTCTTCGTGAATTGTTTAGTTTGATTTCTGACGAAGTCATTTTTCCTCGCCCGGATTTTTACTATGATTGCACGGATTGGCCCGGACCTGTGCCCGGTGTGCCCGGTAGTCAGATACGGTGATGCACATACACACAGTGAAAAAACTTGCACCAATGATAAGTGCATGTAAAAATAAACAAAATTGAGGAGTATAAGCTGTCAATTGCCGATACCCGCTAACGAGTGGATGGACACGTCCGTCTAAGAAACTCTGGAATCGGAACGCTGATGCCAATATCAAGCAGCGAAGTGACAAACATTTTACCTACATTAAATATAATCAATCCACCCCGAACAAGGGGAATGAAGCAACTAAGATTCGAGTGTTTACTTAGAGTGAAAGAAATAGTGAGGACAATAAAAGAAAAGAGAACAGAATATAATGATATATGATACATCAAAAGTTTTGAAGATCATGGTTAACAAGAATGCAATAAACCGGCAGTGAATTTCACAAACGAATATTGCGAAAGAAGAAACTATTAGCATAGAACTTACGGTTACATGTTGCAATTTCCACCTTGAAAACTGCCAAACTAGAGCCGGGCTGAAATTCTTGAAGTCGATTTACAATCTGATGTAGACACCTTCATATTTAACATCTGATCTATGCACTTCCATATTTTATCATCTGCTATGCCATCAAATATCTAATATTCCCCCATCCATTTTTAACACCTAATATGCCTTTATCTATTTTTATCACCTGATATTCCCCCATCCAGTTTTAACATCTGATATGCCCCTATCTATTTTTATCACCTGATATTCCCCCATCCAGTTTTAACACCTAATTTGCCCCTATCTATTTTTATCACCTGATATTCCCCCATCCAGTTTTAACACCTAATATGCCCCTATCTACTTTTATCACCTGATATTCCCCCATCCAGTTTTAACATCTGATATGCCCCTATCTATTTTTATCACCTGATATTCCCCCATCCAGTTTTAACACCTAATATGCCCCTATCTATTTTTATCACCTGATATTCCCCCATCCAGTTTTAACACCTAATATGCCCCTATCTATTTTTATCACCTGATATTCCCTCATCCAGTTTTAACACCTAATATGCTCCTATCTATTTTTATCACCTGATATTCCACCATCCAGTTTTAACACCTAATATGCCCCTATCTATTTTTATCACCTGATATTCGACAATCCAGTTTTAACACCTAATATGCCCCTATCTATTTTTATCACCTGATATTCGACAATCCAGTTTTAACACCTAATATGCCCCTATCTATTTTTATCACCTGATATTCCCCAATCCAGTTTTAACACCTAATATGCTCCTATCTATTTTTATCATCTGATATTCCCCCATCCATTTTTAACACCTAATATGCCTCTATCTATTTTTATCACCTGATATTCCCACATCCAGTTTTCATACCTAATATGCCCCTATCTATTTTTATCACCTGATATTCCCCCATCCAGTTTTAACACCTAATATGCCCCTATCTATTTTTATCACCTGATATTCCCCCATCCAGTTTTAACATCTGATATGCCCCTATCTATTTTTATCACCTGATATTCCCCCATCCATTTTTAACATCTGATATAGTCCCAATCCAATTTTAACATTTGATATTTTCCCATCCAGTTTTAACAACTGATATAGCCTTAATCCAATTTTAATATTTGATATAGCCCCAATTCATTTTTAATATCTGACATGCCCCCATTCATTTTTAACATTTGATATAGCCCCAATCTAGTTTTAACATCTGATATCGCCCAATCCAGTTTTAAAATCTGATATAGCCCTATTCCAAACTTAACATCTGATATTCCCCCATCCAGTTTTAACATCTGATATTCCCCCATCCAGTTTTAACATCTGATATTCCCCCATCCAGTTTTAACATCTGATATTCCCCCATCCAATTTTAACATCTGATATTCCCCCATCCAGTTTTAACATCTGATATACTCCGAATCCATCTGACATGTCCCTATTCAAGTTTAACATCTAATTTAGCTTCCACCAAATTGAACAACTAATATGGTCCACGTCACTTTTAACATTTAACATTACCTCAATCCCGAACATTTTATTTTTCGGCGCTTCAGTTTATTTATTTGATTTGTTATGAATGAAAACAAATTACGAGTTTAATATTCCACCAACATATTCTGTTGCTATTATATTTCTAAAATGTAAACTAATCCATGTAAATATATATGTATTACTATGGAAAAGATTTAAGAATCTCAATATTATATGAATATAATTTGGAATGCAAGTTTTTGCATCTAGAGAAAATAGTTAGTGGGGTGACGTTCTGACATATAGTGATTTGCTTGGGTAAGAACGCCTAGAAACCGCGGATTTAAATATTTGATTGGAAGAAAAATTCTGAAAGTTTCTAAAAAAAAATATTGTTCTACAAACCACAAGAAATCTTTTTCGAGCAGATATACAGATAGCGAGACAGACAGAAGCAGAGTTATATATATATATATATATATATATGTATATATATATATATATTACGAAAATGTGTGCCATTCGGCAGGATTCGAACCTGCGACCCCTATCTAGATAGGGGACGCTACCATTTGATCTGGTAACGTCTTAGACCTATTTGTGGTCGAGAGGTCTAAGACGTTACCAGATCAGATGGTAGCTTCCCCTATCTAGATAGGGGTCACACATACACACACATACACACACACACACACACACACACACATATATATATATATATATATATATATATATAATTATGAATTAAAGGTACATTGCGACACGGAAATTTTAATGCTTCGAGATAGAATCTCGTCATCAGGCAATGTTGGATATTGATTGTGAAAATGATTTACATTTATTAAATGTAAATCATTTTCACAAGCAACATCCAACATTGCGTGTAATTTTAATTCATAATTATATGATCATATTATGCCCTTCAATATTTATTCTATTGAGCACTGTTTATAAAAATAAAAATACCAGGGAACTCAAAATCGTAAAACCTTGGCTTCTCTTTACCTGAATTTATATATATATATATATATATATATATATATATATGTATGTATGAGAAAAAAAGTGGGAGACGCCGTGAATGTTCTGTTTAAAATGTAGATTTATTGTTATTATTTTATTAATATTACTTGCTTTTTTGTATAATATATTAAATGTCCATAATGGTTTTGTGTCGCTACACATGTTTCTAGTCCAAAGTTGACTCTTTTCAGGCGAATAAACTTGTAACTTTACACATCGTGATGTGTTTGTCTTTCAATATGTAAAGTAACACATTTATACATTCTGAAGAAAGTCAACTTTAGAATCGAAACACGTGTAGCGACACAAATACCATTATGGACACTTAATCTATCATACAAAAAGCAAGTAATAGTTATAATAATAGCAACGATAAATCTACACTTTAAATAAAACGTTTACGGCTTCTCGCACTTTTTTCTTCTATAACAATTTCTCTTGTTGGAACAACCCTATTTTTGTTTTTAATATATATATATATATATATATCGAGAAAGAGAGGGATAGTGAAATGAGAAAGAGAGAGAGAGAGAAGGGAGATAAGGGACGGGTATACTTGTGCCTGTGTGGGTTTATGTGCGCGTCAACAAAGATGAGATATGGAATTTGAACTAATCTTGTAACAATCTTCAACAAATAATAAATATTTTCAACAGCCCTCCATTGTTTATAGATGAGCAAACAAGTCAAGTTTTGAATCCGAATGGCACATGTGTTCATCATTGCAGACTCGCCGGTTACGAGAAATTGTCTCTCGCTCTTTTTCTTCCTGCTCCAAAATTCTTTTCCATTTTTTTTTCTTTTCTGCCTTCAAGCCTCATCTTTCTTTACTCTCTTCAAAGTCTCTTCTTCCATTACAACCTCTAACGGATGGTTGCCCGTGAAAATCTTTACTTATATACACACTGATTTGTTTGTTTCTTCATTTCTCTTTTCTCGGAAGCATTTTTTATCATATTAATTTTCTTTTCTTTCTCCTTTTTTGTGATGAATTTTGTTCTCTTATTAGCGATAAGGATGTACATTGTGGTGCAGTGAATATCGACTCGGAACTAGAAATCGGGGAGCCGAGTTCGAATCCCATTTGAATACCTTGCATCCATTTACGCGCAATTACATTTGGGAGAGGTATAAATCAGTTTCTTCCCCCCAGCTATGGGTTAAATATCAGGACAGATTGGTTTGTATAGCCTTGGTTGGCAACCAGTCTGCTGCAGAAAGTAATAGAAACCAACTGTGGGGAAATCTTCTGCCCAGTTATGTCTCTTTCGAGTCATGATTGCCCGAGCGTGTATCACGTATGGCACTTAACTGGCTGATAAGCGACCTTCCATCCGGTAAGTATTTAATAGAAACGGAAAAAAGTACCCACGCAGAGCAACTATTACGTATTTACAACGGGTAACATGCCTAACAAGCTTGGCTTAAAAGGGTGAGTAGAGATAATAAATACAAACGTTACTTAGATCTACAAAGTATAAAAATTTGTGGAGAGCCATGATCGTCATGGTCTTGAAGAATAGGAAGTAGATCGATGTTTCTTTAGTCCTCTTCAAAATACATAACTGGGAATACCGAACACTTATCTCTTGCCGTCAGCTGTCTCATCGTTTTCTTCTTAATCTCGCACAGGGTGTTTCAACAGAGATTTCAATTTCGAGAATAGCCGGAAATGGCAAAGAGTCAATTCTGGGATATCGGCGTGAGTGTCAGACTTGTGTGATGTGGCGTTTTCCCAAAAGCAAAATCTGCACTAGAGATGAAGTATTCACCAACACAGCTATTATGAATGCGAGGAACAATGAATTTTCTCCTTCTTTATGTGCCGTCTCTTTTCAGAACAAGGCGATCATAGACTTCCACTTATCCCTATCCCTTGTCGCTTTTAACATTTCTCTCCCAAAACCCCGCTTTGCCATCCACTTGCTCAAGCACATCAAGATTGTCTCATGCTACTCTCCTCAGTCTCTTTCCTTCTATCCGTCCTGTGAGTATTAGATTCTCCAAGCCCTCCATTCTCGTTACGTGTCCAAAAAACCTCAGCTGTCTCTTCCTTATGCTAAGTATGCATTTCCTTTTAGTTTGCATCCATGTCGTGACTCACATGTTTAGTCTATGGTATTGTTGTGGAGTAGTTTTCGCACTGAAAGTTATAATCATGTTACGTCGGTTGCTAATTGACTTAACAAATCCTAAATTGTTAGGAACTTGGTAATCTTCCACTGAAAGCTGACTCCTTAGTATTCGGCTAACTGCCGACTAATATCAACTGCCTAGAAGTTCTAGTGAACTTTAATAGAGCTCTAAAGAACTCTCTAGAACTCCTATGAACTTCCCAAGAATTTCTCGATTTAACTTCTTTTTTAACTTTTATTAATATAAGAGGGAGAGTCCATTATCTGAGGAATAGATGTGTTTCATCATAACAGGTATGCTCACTATCCCTCTGTGGAAGCAATTTTCTGTTGCTTCAAGTCTCCCATCTTTGAGGAGATCGTCCCGCATTTGCTGCCTTGTAGAAGGACAGAAATCACATAGCAGTCAAGCACTCTTTTCTTTGTTTCCGCGTAAAAATGAAAATGATACTGGGATATATTTGTAATAGTTATATTTCCCAATATTATACAAAAATATCTTGAAATGGTAAAGAGTATATTTATTCAATTAAATCGCCATTGGCTTCAATAGATGACTTCGGAATATCCGGCATCTCTTCTAAACAGTTTTCTTGTTCAAGTCAGACAATGCAGCCCTAATCTTTACTTTCCGTTTATCTTTGGTGCTTCAAGGAGGTTTTTGTTGTCTTTTTCAACCGTGCCCCACACTTAATATTCACGTGGTTGCAGGGTGGGGAGTTAGATGGCCAGATGTAAGAGATTATGTGGCCGCAGATAGTGCCCGACAGCCATCACTGGGTTCTCCTGCTCGTGTCTCTTGGTGCAGAGTTCTCTTGCCAGGCATATGGTCTTCCAGTACCCACTCTCTTGACCCAGGGCAGCACTACCTCATCAAGGCACTTGATGTAGGCCTCCGTGTTGAGTTTGAGGCCCTACCTCCTCAAGGCACTTGATGTAGGCCTCCGTGTTGAGTTTGAGGCCCTACCTCCTCAAGGCACTTGATGTAGGCCTCCGTGTTGAGTTTGAGGCCCTACCTCCTCAAGGCACTTGATGTAGGCCTCTGTGTTGAGTTTGAGGCCCTACCTCCTCAAGAAACTTTATGTCGGCCTCCGTGTTGAGTTTGAGGCCCTACCTCCTCAAGAAACTTTATGTCGGCCTCCGTGTTGACTTTGAGGCCCTACCTCCTCAAGGCACTTGATGTAGGCCTCCGTGTTAAGTTTGAGGCCCTACCTCTTCAAGAAACTTTATGTCGGCCTCCGTGTTGACTTTGAGGCCCTACCTCCTCAAGAAACTTTATGTCGGCCTCCGTGTTGACTTTGAGGCCCTACCTCCTCAAGGCACTTGATGTAGGCCTCCGTGTTAAGTTTGAGGCCCTACCTCTTCAAGAAACTTTATGTAGGCTTCCGTGTTGAGTTTGAGGCCCTATGGGAAGATGAATAGAGGCATAACGTTGCCATCACAAGTGATCACTCCAAACATAATGATATTGACTGGATAATTGTTTTTTTTTTATCATCCTCAGTACATCTTTTGGAGACAGAGGATGGTAAAGGTTTTATGTGTGCTCACCATCTTATCCTGGCAAATTTTTTCGGTTGTACGGTATGCTTGAGTTTGTTCAAAAGCTACGTAGAGCTGTCTTTTATTTTTGTCCTTCATGGCTTCGGATAAATATTGACCTTTTCTCATCTTCGATAAAAAATACCAAATTTCTTAATGCATTACATGCCTGAAAAGAAACTCAGATACAGCTGTGACCTTGGCTATAGCCCTTATTGACCTTAATGATCATTGTCAATCATTTGCGTGGATAGCACCAAGAAATTCGGGTGTTCTTTTCTTATCAGCACGATCATAGAGAGTTGTCCTTTCTGCCCTACCTTTGTAATCACCATTAGACTCTTTCAACTCTTTTCGAATCATCTGCACTGACACTCAAACACTCAGAAATGTTTTTATTGGAGTTTCCATCACGAATGTTAAGGAGTACAACATGCTATTTCAAATATTCTGGCCGAGTGAATTGAGATTTGGAGCTCTTTTCCTAGTGGACAAAATCAAAAACAAACTACGTGCATTTATTTTAAACAGGTTCGCATAAATATGTAAGACAAGGAATATTTAAATAATGTTTTATTTAGTTTTTCCTGCATTTTTACGTTTTTCTATTTAGTAGGAGTAAGGGAGTACAAGAGTTTTCCATAATTTGCATTGTGTCAAGCACTTTCGGCAACATCTTTAGTCATTTCCAATGGGGAGGGTCTTTTTGGGGTTGTTTATTTTTTCTTTATGTTTTTCATTATTTATGTTCTAATATATATATATATATATATATATATATATATATATATATATTAATAAATATACAAAATATCCTACATCTATGGCACGACTCGGAGTTTCGTGCGTTATGCAATCATCAGGTGAATATTTCAAACATATGCACATGATGATTGCATAACATATGAAAATAAGAGTCGTACCACGGACATAGGATAAGATGTATATTTACAGTAAAATTTTCACTATAAACAAAGAAAAGAGTGCTGGATTACTATCTGATGTCAGTTCTTCCATACGGCAATGAATGCTCGACAATATCATCGAAAATGAGGACAAAACTTGCAGTAGCGGAAATTTGGTTCTACAGAAGGATGCTGCGGATATCGTGGACTGAGCATGCAAGCAACGATGAGGTGTTGGAAAGAATGTCAACGAATAGGAAATTGATACTGAGCATCAGGAAGAGACAACTGAAGATCTTGGGACGTGCAATGAGGAAGGAGAGCTTGGAGAACCTGATACTAACAGGCCAGATAGAAGGAAAAACAGACAGAGGAAGGCAGCGGATAACATATTTGCAGGGCCTGATCAGGTGGATGACGGAACGGCGGTTGCGAGGTGTAACAGGAGCAAACATACTAAGAGCCACCAGGGATACGGAAACGTAGAGAACCATAATCGCCTACGTCCTGAAGGGACAGGGCACATAGAAGAATAAGAAGATATACAGTACAGCACTGTTCATGCATTGAGCATTGTTTTATTAACACATGAATAATAATACTATACAAATGTACACCCTCCTCATATGTATAATTATTAATTTATGTCACTATATATATAGGGTCAAGCAAAAATACTTTTACAAATTTGGGGACGAGTTTCTCATACAAATATTACAAAAAAGCGAAAAAGTCCATACGAACGTAAGTACACGAATTCTTCATTTTTGAATTATTAAGTTTAAAGTATACGTTAGACGCTGTTAAATATACAGTCCAAGATATGATCTACAAATAATTTTACAAACATTGGAAGCAAACCGCTGACACTAAAACAAGTTTATATATTCATATAAACATTTGTTTAAAAGACCATCCTGGTATCGTGACACAGCAACAATAGCAAATGTTCAAAATGTCCTCCGATTGCTTCTACATACACGTGGTCATGGACTATCGGACTTTTTCAAGTAAACCAACATGGTGACAAATAGTTTCGTAGGTCCCCATAACTAACACGTTGATGAAACGTCTCTACATTATTAATGTCTGCTGCATAAATCAATTGCTTCTGGTAGCCAATCAGATACAAATCCAAAGGATTGAGGTCAAGAGAATGGGCAAGCCATGGAACCGGTACACACTCTGGCAGATCCGG
Organism: Ascarosepion bandense; assembly: GCA_037127315.1. Lineage (NCBI taxonomy): Eukaryota > Metazoa > Mollusca > Cephalopoda > Sepiida > Sepiidae > Ascarosepion > Ascarosepion bandense. The sequence goes on along the minus strand of JBBBDQ010000420.1, from coordinate 372,787 downwards.
AAGTGAGTTCGAAATAAAGTCCCTGCAGACAGCTCATATAATACGTGCTAGTAGAACATATGGACCTACCAGATAGTCACCTATAATTCCAGCACACGCAGTAATCGTAAACTAATACTTTATTGCACAATAGGATTCCGATCCACTCATTAATGTTTGTTGTGTAGATTTGTTATTCAATCTTTTAAAATTGTTGCCTAAATGTTGTAACCAAGACTGAAAAAGCAAACAACGGATCGGCAACTTGTGCAATAAACCGTCGGTAAATGTTATCTCGTGATCAGTGATCAGAAAGACCGTGAACACGTTGCAAAGGATACTGATACAGGAGCTTAAAGTCCTCTCATGCGGTAATATGAGATGTAAGACATGCTTGGACCGCTTGACGTGTGATGATACCTGGCACATCACCGACAGCCTGTAGATTGTTTTCCTTACTTTTAATTGAATATATCGATTGTTTTGTGTGCTCACCGTGTTTGTGAAATAAAACATTCATATAATTCTAGATACATACATGAAACAATCCATATATTTACTTAAAAGTAAAATAAAATTCATCCCTGATAATGGCTAAAAGTATAGCCGAAATCAACATTCAAACATTTTTTATATAATTTAATTTTCTGGAAATTATATTAAAAACTTAACAATACCACCTTTTCTGTCATTTTTAATGAACCTTGCACGCATATATATATATATATATATATATATATATATATGGGGGTATATATGTGTGTGCGTCTTTGTGTGCGTGTGTGCGTGCGTATGTGTGTGTGCGTGTGTGTGTGTGTGTGTGTATAGTTTTACAAAAGCGGGTGACATAGTGCATGAAACTCGGAGTCGTGCTGTAGACGTAGGATAATATATATATATACAAAACATTATTTTCAAATAGTACCCAATAGAAACATAGAGCAATGAATATTTATTATTAATTATTACTTTAAAACATGTACAAACTACAATCTACTATAAAAGTGTACATTTTGTTTCGAGATTGAAAGAACAATGTCTTATCAATTAAAAACTACCTGATGAGACATTTTTCTTCAAATTTCGAAACAAAATGTACAATTTTGTTTGTAGTAGATTGTACATGTTCTAAAGTAATAATTAATATATATATACTATTTTTAAAGGAGTTATTCCGCTACCCAGGTTTTTACCATAAGTGGTGTCTTCAAGCAATTTTTAGTAACTTATCAGTCATTAAAAATCGCCTGAAGACACCACTCATGGTAGAAATGTGGGTAGCGGAATAACTCGTTTTAAAATGGAAAATATTCAAAAGTTCTACAATATAATTGTATCGAACTCTTTCTAATACAAATATGTACAGGTCTAACTCTATGACCAAAACTAAGTATTAAGCAATCAATATATATATATATATATATATATATATATATATATATATATATATATATAAACGCTCACAAATCATTCATAAAAATTAACAAATTATTTTAGTTTTAAAATTCTTTCATATGTAGTGCAAAGTTTATTTATTTATTTGTTTATAGATACATAATATATATAGGGAAGGTATTAATCCGTCTCTTACCTCCAGTTATGGGTAAAAAAACACGTTAGGACTTAGGGATTCTGCCCTTAAAAACAAATCCCAATGAATCTTGATGCTCGAAAAGGAAGAAGTATTACTAGACACAAAACTTATATAAAAAACAACAATAATTTTTTAAAAACAAAATGTATTACCAGCAATAAATAAATAAAATTTAGTTGGCAATAAATGACCCGCCAAGGTTGATTTGCGATAAAAACAAAACAACCAAACCAATTACGGACAGGTTCCTGATGCTTGAATTAGAAATTCGCATTAAGTGTTTCATTAAGTATTAAGAAATAATACTTCGACAAGCGCACAACATCAGCTTTCTTCAATGGAGCTCATTATTTGGCTTCAGTTACAGGGATTTATTAACCCATTGCACTTTGTGTTGAGCATACGCACACACACACACAGTCAGTTTAGGTACCATACGTGATACACGCTTGGGCGATCATGTCTCGAAAGAGACATGACTGACTGGGCAGAAGATTATCCCGCAGTAGGTTGCGGTAGACTGGTTGCCGACCAAGGCTATAGAACCCAATCTGTCCTGCTATTTAACCCATAACTGGAAGGAAGAGACGGATTAATACCTTTCCCAAGGGTATTTGCGCGTAAGTGAATACAATGGATTCAGCTGGAATTCGAACTCGGCTCCCCGATTTCTCGTTCCGAGCCGATATCCACTGTACCACAACGCACATCCGTACACACACACACAAATAAATCAAAATCAAAATCGGCATATATTCTGCTTAGTTAATTGACAAACTTCTACACATAAATACTATATATATATATATATATATATATAATTGAGAACTTTTACGGATAAATATATCATAACTTAAAACAATATTTTTCCACTATATATATATATATATATAGGAAAGAATGCCAACCCGGGAAAAGGGAGAGGGACATCCACAAGATTTTATCGAGTTAATATAAAATATCAGTCAGTCAATTGCCATACGTGAGGCACGCTTTGGGCGATCATGTCTCGAAAGAGACATGACTAACTGGGCAGAAGATTATACCACAGTAGGTTGCCATTGCTTTCTGCAGTAGACTGGTTGCCAGCCAAGGCTATAGAACCAAATCTGTCTTATTATTTCACCCATTACTGGAGGTAAGCGACGAATTATTACCTTTTCCAAGGGTATTTGGGCGTAAGTGAATGCAAGGAATTCAACTGGATTTCGAACTCGGAAGAACGATTTATCGTTTCGTGTCGATATCCACTGCACCACAACGCACATAATTAAATAAAACATAGAGAGCTCAATGGATATTATCCAGAGCAAACATATTGAGAAGAAAAACTCAACACATAATTAACCGTTTCATTATGTCATGAGTTTTCTTCTCAACACACACACACACACACACACACACACACATATATATATATATATATATATATATATATATATATATATATAAAATATTAACATTTTAGAAGCCTCAAACAGAGGCGGTTCTCAATTTTTATTATGGGTTTAACTTACTTGTATAATAAAGTGTTTTCATAACCCAATGCCCTTTAAGTTTTAGCTCTGTCAAAATATAAAAATAAAAAAATAAAGAAATAAAATAAAAATGAAAAGAAATTAATAAAAAAAGAACCTATATCGCTACAATAGAACCTCTACTAGACTCGACTAATTCCAGTACTTCATTTCCCCAGAACGTTATGTATATCCAGAATTATGTATAAATCTCAATAGCATTTTGCAAAGCACTGTTTGTTAATCTTATATTTAGACACAAACCTTTTCAGTTCAAAGCTCGTTATTTTCCTAGTAACTTGAATTTCATTTATTTAGATAATAAAAATTTATCCTTATATTTTTTCTTTTCTGTCTGTATTCCTTGTTTCTTTAAACTTCCTTTCCGCCATATTTATTCACTTACACTATTTTCGCATTTACTTCCCGTTTTATCTTCAAGAATTTTATTCCCTTCTAACTTTTTCGTTTCGTTTTTCTTTTTCTACACTTGGCATTCTTTTTTCTTCTATCACGTTTTTCTTGCTTTCTCTCTAATTCCTTTTTACAACTGTTTCCGGTGTAGTACAGATGTTAAATATCTGTCTACGACACTAACGCTATGGTGTTCTATAAGACTGTCAAATCTGTGAATTTATGTCATTATATGAGCCGCTTAGAACAAATAATGTGGCAAGAATTAAAATAAGATATTTCCCGCCTATTTATTTTTGACTGACTTCCATCTTATTTTTTGTTGCTCTTTTTTTTTTCAAGACTTTATTCTTCGCCCTTTCTTTATCTTCTCTAGATTTTTTTCTTTTTTTCTTTCATTTCGCATTAGTTTATTGTTGTCCTTTTTTTCTAATGACTCATTTTTCTTTTCCTTTGTATTCTTTCTCTCCATTTTTCTCTTTCCTTTTTCCCTTTATTTCTTTTATTCAGTCGTTCGTTCTCTTTAATATTTCTCTCATTTCTTCTTTTAGTCTTCTTGTCGCAATTTTTTATTTTCTCCATTTTTTTCTTTTTCCCTCGTTTTCATTCTTTCTTCCGCTGATCTTTTTCAAACCGTTTATCCTTCTTTCCCTTTTCTTTCTTTTTTTCTTTCTTTTTTTCTTTCTTTCTTTCTTTCTGTCCTCCATTATTTCTGTCATTTTTTCACTTTCATTTTTCCTTTATACGTTTCTTTCTTTATTTCACTTTCTTTTTTTCTCTTTCTTTCCTTTCATTTTTTGCTTTTCTTTTCTTTTCTTTCTTTCTTTCTTTTTCTTTCTTTAGTTCTATCCTCTTTTATTTCTGTAATTCTTTCACTTTCTTTTTTCCTTCTTTCCATTTTTTCCTTTTCTTTCTTTTTCTTTCTTTCATTCATTCATTCTTTCTTTCTTTCTTTCTGTCTTTTTTTAATTCCGTGATTCTTTTTTCTATTTTCTTCATTCCATTTTTCTTTTTCTTTCCGTTCTTTTCCTTTCTTTCTTTCTTTCTTTCTTTCTTTCTTTCTTATTTTTTCCTTTATTTCTATCATTCTTTCACTCTCATTTATTTATCTTTCCTTCATTCCATTTTTTCCTTTTCTTTTTCATTCTTTTTTTCTCCCTTTATTTCTGTCATTCTTTCACTTTCGTTTTCTATTTCCTTCATTCCATCTTTTTTTCCTTTTTTCTTTCTTTCTTTCTTTTTTGTTTCTTTCTCTTTTCCTTTATGTCTGTCATTCTTTCACTTTCATTTTTTCTCTTTTGTTCATTCCATTTGTTTCTTTACCTTTTCTTTCTTTCTGTCCTCTTTTATTTCTGACATTCTTTTTTTCACTTTCTTTCATTCCATTTTTCTTTTCCTTTCTTTTCTTTTTTCCTTCTTTATTTTTTCTGTCTTTTTTCTTTCATTCTTCCTTTTTTCCTTTATTTCTGTTATCCTTTCACTTTCTTTTATCTTTTTCCTTCATGACAGTTTTACTTTTTCTTTCTTTCTTTCTTTCCCCTTTTATTTCTGTCATTCTTTCACTTTTATTTTTTCTCTATCTTTCATTCAATTTTTCTTTTCTTTTCTTTCTTTCTTTCTTTTCGTATTATTTTCGTATTTTTTCATTTCTGTATATTCCTTTTTATTTTTTGCATTACTTCTTTCTTTTTTCTTTTCTTTCATTCTTCCGCCATTTTTTGTCGTTTCCTCTTTCTTTCTCTCTGTATTCTTTGTCCAGCTCCTGCTGATGACATCTAATTAAGAACCACTTTCTTTTGCCTTCTTTTCCATCCTGTTTGTTGTTAAAACCCTTTACTCGCATTACTTGTTTTTAGCTTGTTTTTTTTTTTTTTAAGATTTTTTAGTTATTTTCATTTTTTGCGTTCCTTTCAATGCGTTTTTCATTTATTTTATAATTACACTTTTCCTACGATCCGTGATCATTCGTTCTGCCTGCTAAGAAAGGCAAGTAAGCATGTGCCTACTCACACTTACCTCTTGATATATACGAACACAGGTGTATATAGTTAACTACAAGAACAGTCCGACACAAGCATTTAAAAGAGGGACACAAAGTCCTACTTAAAACGCATTCAAAAATAACTTCATGCACTAGATATAAGTATGAATCAGATTAAATATATATATATATACAAGTTGCAATGGATGAATTTTCTTCTAAATTACACAAAAATGAAAATATCACTGACTTTTCATTTTAACAGATATATTTATCAAAATAAAACAAAAATATATTGAAATATAAAAAGTAAATTTATTCAATAAAATCGCAATTGTCTTAAACCATGACATACGGACGACCTCGGAATCTCTTGCAACTCTCCTGGGTGGTTTTCCTGTTTAAGTTGATTAATGCTGTCATAATCCTTGCTTTCAGTTCATCTTTAGTGTTACAAAGATTTTTGTTGGTTTCTTCACTCAGCCCCCACCCTACATATAACAATCAAGTGGGTGTGCATTCTGGGAAATTAGGGGGTGATGTGGCCTCAGAAACTGTCCAACAGCCATGACTGGGTTCTTCTGCTTGTGTGGCATGGTGCAGATCTTCTAGTTAGACATAGGATCTTCTAGCTGCCACCATCTTGAACCACGACATCATGACCACCAGCTCTTCAAGTGAAAATATTAGGGTTGTTTTTTCATTCTTTTCCAGCGGTTGCGAGTTTTGCTGTTGAAATATTATCAAAGTTAAGGCGTGGAGTACGTACTGTTAAACATTCTACATTGAGAAGATCTCTGAGGTTTGCAAGTTTTATTTGTCATTTTCCAGTTGGCATTGTAACCGGTTTAAAATTTCATTTTCAGTTTTATTTGTAACAAGATCAAATTTAGGTTAGATACGGCAACTTGGTCTTAGATTCAGGATTTTTTTCTGGTCCTTATTTAAACTAAATAAGAAAACCACCGAAACTCTAAAAAATACGTTTACAAACTCATAAGTTCTAACAACGCTTATTTAGGATCCATGAAAATGAACAAATTATAAATGATTAACAACCGGAATACCTACATGAGAATGTTAAAATGAAACGACTTGAATACCACTTACGACCTATCTTTTCTCAGATTCCAACACCTATATACCAGTTGTCAAGATTCTTCAACGATATGATTACTCCATATCTATCTACTAATTATAGCATTAAGGCAGCTAAGGAATTTCTACAAATCCTTAAAACAGCAAAACCAAGCCAAAGCATTCTAGCGACAATTAACGTTGAAAATTTACTTATTAATGTCCCTGTTGCTGCAACCATTGACATAATCCTTAATTTTGTATATAAAAAATAATTCAATTCTACCCCAATCTAACAAAACCAATATTCTCAGAAAATATTGCACGCCTGTACCACTAAATCAATTGCTCGGCTATAACGGCAAAATTTACACTCAAACTAATGCAGTAAATATCGGAAACCTTCTCGGTCTGTGCGTCTCTATTACACATTCCACGTAGAAAACAAGGTTTTAAAATATATATATATAACCGAAAATATATGTCCGCTATAGAGCTGATAAATATATCACTCGGTCAATTTTTATATAATTTCTGTACTGAAAAAAATTATAAGCTCACACAATAAAATTATATAAAAAACTGTTGTGAAGTTATTTTCGCAGTGGAGGCTAGTATTTGCGCTAAAGTCGGACCTGATCGGTTCGACGGACAAAAACGTTAGGGACTTGATATAATATGTAAAACGCAGTGTAATCTTGCCAGGTTGCTGAACACTTTCGTATTTGACTAACTGTCGACTAGTATCATCCAACATCGACTGACCCTCGTTCCTCTTATTATTCCTACTTAAATTAGGTGGGAGAGTCTATTCACTATAGAATAGGTGTGTTTCACAATAACAAAAACTCGACCACAAGGATTTGTCGGTTATTTTTATCGAAACATGCATAAAAGTAGGACTACTACCTAAATATACAACTTTTGAATTACATGACCGAGCTACCAACAAGGAATATAACACTACAACATTCAGAAAAAATGTCTTGTTTTACAACAGATAACAATAACTAAAATCAAAGTTCAACATTTAAATAATGTTATCCAAAAGTATTATGCGATACTAAAAAACACCTTAACAAACACTAAATATAATGAAGCACAATGCCATATGAATTTAAGTATTAAGACTGACGACAAATATTTACGAAAAAGCTTCGAAAATTATAAAGAGGAAATATTCTACTTCTCAAGAACGATGATGAATTTATAAACCTATCCAGTCATAAATTAACAGATAACCTGAAGGAATTCCTAAATCTTGGGCCAAACTGCCTGCTCCAGCCTAAAGTTGACCTCTTCCCAAATAAAATTGAAATCAAAATTTTATACTAGTCATTATGCCAACTGGAAAATGACAAATTGATAATACGTCATAGAAACCCCAGAGATCTTCTCAAGGACAAATGTTCAAAAGAACGTGTTCCACGCAATAATAATAATAATAATAATAATAATAATATATATATATATATATATATATATATATATATATATATATATATATACTATTTACATAGTTCGGAGTATTCTCTTCATTTTTATTGCCGTGTTTACGACGTTTCGGACGTTGTACGCTCGGCCTTCTTTAAATGCTAGGACCCCCACACACACACACACACACACCAGAACTTATATTGTTGCAATTTTTGGCGCTAATGATTTTCTCTAGCCCTCCGTATTACTGGTTCCCGTACTGTATTCATTACTAAGCTTAGTCGGCTTAGGTGATTTTTGTGGCCTGGCATATGCGTTGAGTCCTTAAGTTTATGTAGTTTCCAGTAGTGATCTCTATCAAAATCATTAGCGTCAAAGTTACAATATGTGCATTGCTAGAAATTGTTACTGAGACATTAGGTATAAAAGACCCAGAAATTCATATGCTAATATCTTCAAGGACACATGGCCCAATGAATAGAGACGTTGGTTAGTTCCAATGACTTGAGTTATGAGTTAAATACCAGGCTACATCAGTGGTGAACAAATGACTTAGAGAGTTAAATTAAAGGGAGATAACTACATGGTCACCAGAAGTGGCGTTGCATATGGAATGAAAATGATATATTCCAGTGATCGTAATAAAGGGTTCGGTTCAAAATTCTTAGCACCTATAAATAGTGCTACATATATTTAAGTATACCAACAATTCTCACACATACTCACAAATTACGCATATATTTTTATACTTACACACATTCCACATCCATACGTATATCTACCCATAGATGTGTCCGCATTTATATATGCGCGCGTGTGTGTGTGCATACAACTGTATTATTCATACATACATTCATCTATTTATATCCATTTTATTATTGTAATTATTGTGTTCACACACTCGTAACTCTATGAGGAGCGGATCCAGGCACACATGTATACATATGTATATAAATATAAACAACTTTTTAATGTACATCTATTAATTCTTTATATTTGCTCTTTCCGGTTTTGTTGTTTTTTTTTTCCATATAAATGGAAGCCGTATATATAAAAAATATAGCCGTATATATAAAAACAATGTAAACTTGTGTACACATATCTATCTACTCTTCACTCCCAAATGAGGTGGTATATTTCACATTTCATATACATATTAAGAAACATTACACATATATAGCCTTATAAACCGGCACATACCATTCGAATCTCGGTACTAACTTGTACACATATGAGTAAAATGGTCAATACATGAAGTTATAATCAGTTCAGGAGGGCACAATCGACTACATTCAAGATTAACACAACCTACATATAATCAAGTCTACGGCTATATCGTGTTGAATACACCGGTTCCAGTCCGATCACCGAAGTGAAGTAATATCAAGCCTGGTCAGTACTTAAATGGGTGACCATCTGGGAATATCAGGTGCTGTAAACATAAGGACCAAGAATAGTCAACCGGTCCTCCAGGTTTGCGGGTTGGGTGCAGGTCTAACAACCCCGCCCCGTAAAAAACAGTTTGTTACAGCGACAAAAAGTTGCTGCCCAATGCACCATCTGGGTGTGACAGATAAGTGTCCTCATATATAGGAAAAACATAATTAGGTTTACTCTTATACATGAAATATACTTATAACTAGGTGCACCTATATATACACACAATAATACATACAATAACACTTATATTCCTAACTATACTTGGGAACATGCATGGTAGATCTCTATCCTCACTTTCTTCGGTCCGTAAAATCCCCCAACGAATGATCCACATAAGATATGAATAAATCGGCAAGTGTGTCGGAACGGGGTAATCCTATAATTTTATGTGTTAGATAGTTTAAATTTATTTTTATGACGGCATTTGAAAATTATTTTATTTCTTTGATTTAATAATTGGCTAGTTTCTCTGAATTCGATAATTTTAATCTTGTCGTCTAAGCATAAATTGCATCTGCTTCTAAAGCTATTGGGGGTTTAAGATTTCCCTATAATCTTCCATTCAATCTGAGGGTAGTGGTTTCTGTCTTTTAATTCCAAGAAATGTTTAAAGAGGACGGTTTGATATTTTTTTTTTTTAATCATATCACCCCAAGCAAGGCGGTAACGCCACTGATGCGCAGGGGGCTACGTAAGGGTAAAAAGAATGGAAAAGAGAAAGCCGGAAACCACATCCTAAACAGGAAACAAGGGATGAGCCTCTTCACCTGTTCAATAGATGTGGGTGGAGTGTGAACCGGGCGATAGTTTAGTCTATCTACTCCAATTGAAAAAAAAATAAAAAAGGAAAAGAGTGAAAAGATTGGAAAAGAGAAAACCGGAAACCGTATCCTAAACAGGAAACAAGGGATGAGCCTCTTCACCTGTTCAATAGATGTGGGTGGAGTGTGAACCGGGCGATAGTTTAGTCTATCTACTCCAATTGAAAAAAAAATAAAAAAGGAAAAGAGTGAAAAGATTGGAAAAGAGAAAACCGGAAACCACATCCTAAACAGGAAACAAGGGATGAGCCTCTTCACCTGTTCAATAGATGTGGGTGGAGTGTGAACCGGGCAATAGTTTAGTCTATCTACTCCAATTGAAAAAAAAAAAATAAAGGAAAAGAGAATTGCAATGAGAATTTTTACTTTAAATGTCTGAGACTAAAGTTCCCAAAGTAGAACACACATGGATATGATCCATTGTAAAAGATGCCAGAAAAATGGTTGGCTCCTTATGCCACTTCAGAAAGTACCAAACTCCTGATGTGCATTATCTTTGTAAGAATCATGTCAGACTAAAATTACAATATTGCTGCCATGTCTGGACTGGAACATTCTATCCTCTTTTACTGTATTTGCCAGCCTACATGACCTTGTAGGCAATTACTGTATTTGATGGCCTATTTTTTATCGTTTCACCCCAAGCAAGGTAGTACTGCAACTGATGCGCAAAGGGCTATATAAGAGCAAAAGTTTAGACAAGAGGAGAGTGAAGAGAAAGACGGACCAGTTATATTAGGTGTCAGAGAAAGGGCAAGAGAAGGACGTAAACACAGGTGTGATGACAGTTGCGAAGGTAGAGAGAAAGGAAAAGAACAAGATATACAGGGTGATGTAGAAAGAACTGAAAAGTGGATAGAAGATGGGTATTGACCTTGCATTTAAATACCTGGAGGTTGTAGCAGCCAGGAAAGCACACGGAAGGGAGTTCCACAGGACAGGAAGTGCGAGAAAAGAAGCTGATGGAGTAGAATTGACAGCTGCATTTGGTTGATCTCACTGTAAATGGGTAGGACCTTATTGCCAGTTTGGTTGCACAAGTAAATTCTAGTGGCTGGAGCACCAGTGACTTAAGTTCATCGGAACAGAAGCCATGAAAATATTTGTAGAGTAGACAAAGAGAAGCCACATCACGCCAGTGGACACAGATTTAAAAAAAAAAAAAAAGCACCTAAAAATGACCAAAGTTCAATCGAACAACATCATGTACGAGAGAGACATGAAGACCACAACAAAAGTGTAGGTTCACCAGGATTCAGTGCCCACATAGACCTTATCTCTGTAACTAGGACTCCTGGAAGTGAGTATACATATTTCAGTTATTTTTTCTTTTTTTTGTCTATTACCATATATAGCAGTGTTCACTGATACCAGTAGATTTCTTTATAGCTATTATGAATTTATTGTATATGCAGAAACTAAAACAATTTTCAATAAATGCACAATACAGATGTGCATCGTGGTGCAGTGGATATCGGCTCGGAACAAGAGGTCAGAGTGCCGAGTCCAAATTCCAATTGAATTCCTTGCATTCACTTACACACAAACACCCCTGAGAAAGGCACCAATCCGTCTCTTCCCTCCAGTTATTGGTTAAATAATAAACCAGATTGGGTTCTATAGCCCTGGCTGGCAAACAATCTACTGCAGAAAGCAATGGCAACCCACCGCAGTAAAATCCTCTGCTCAGTCAGTCATGTCTCATTCGAGACATGATCATCCAAAGCGTGTATCACGCATGCCACTTAGCTGGAGTTTAAAAAATGATTGATTATGATTATATAGGCATTGTTTCCATGGTCGGTGGAAATTCCTCTGTATACGTTTATATCCTAGTGAATACGAAAACGAGAAAAAATAGTAGCACTATTTATACGCGTGGAAATCCCGCCTTTATAAAATATATATATGTGAGTACATGAACGCAAGATTCATATATATATATATATATATATATATATATATATATATATATATATATATAGGTTAGTTCAAAAGTAGGTGGAGAGTTAGTGGAATAGGTTTGTGTATCAACGGAGCCCTTCCACAATATTGAAGAGCAGTTCGTGTCTATCGTGTTGGAATATTTTCTGTGATTGATTGGACAGCATATTCACGTGACTTGACACATAATGGATTCCTTCTGTTAGACAAAGTTTACAGACGAAAACCAAGAAGTGTTGGTGATTTTAAAAAGTACATAAGAGATGCATTTCGAGAATTTTATTACACAAAGATACTAGTGCAAAAAACATTTGCCAAAGCGTGAGGGTATGAACCAGTTTCTCCGGTCTCCAAGTAAAAATAAAGATAGAAACGTCGTACAAACATCAACAAAGATGAGGAATAATGTAAATAATGTGAATACTACCTCACCTCAGAAATATATATATATATATATATATATATATATATATATATATATATATATATATACATAGTGATGATCCACGTATATGTCTTAATATGTATAGGAAAAACTACTAAAAAGTTGTAAGTTTAAAAATTTATTTTTTGACAGTATTTATTTATTTCTATTATTATATTTGATATTTCAGACCATCCTCGGCCTTTCATCAGAAACAAATGATTTTAAAATTTTAAATTAGAAACGTTTTCGCGATGAGCGGTCGTCCGAGAGATTGTTTACATCACGTGACGCAGAAAGCGACAGATTTTTTTTAGGTTTACGTTTACAAATATTTTAAAAAATCTGTCGCTCTCTGTTTCCCATATATATATATATATATATATACTATTTACGCACTCTCACCCTGATTGAGCACTCTGGAAGAATGGTAGACTTTGAAAAACAGTAGCTACACAAGCATCTACGCATCGCTCATTCAGTAATGAATAAGAGCACCTAACTACTGGCGTATGATACATCATACGCTAAAAAAGTCTGCCTCCTTCTACCGGGCGCCCATAGCTCAAAGGTAGAATCGCCGACTGACACCAATTCTGTCGAGTTTCAATCCTGGGTAAAAAGCAATCTGATGTCTAACCGTACTGATGAGCTGTGATAGAGCGAAATAGATCTGTCTGCTGATAACTATATATATATATATATATATATATATATATATATAGTTATGAATTGATTGTACTTTGCGACACGGAAATTTCTATATTTCGAGATAATGAGGTAATGTTGCTGCTGGTTGTGCAGATGACTTACTTTTTCAGAAAATGTAAATCATCTGCACAACCAGCAGCAACATTGCTTGATTATGTAAATCTATCTCGAAACATAGAAATTTCCGTGTCGCAATGTACAATTAATTCATAACTATATGTGTGTGTGTGTGTGTGTGTGTGTGTATGTGTTCTTCATATTGTAGGTTGACAGTTTTTCTTATCTGAATTATTTATGGTAGCATTTTTTCTAATATAAGTGTATGTATATACGCATCCATACGTATGCATATGTACAGATTCGACAGTTTGTTCCTTTATTTCCTGTCTGTTGACTTTAAACGCTGGTAACTTCCCTGGTGGCAAAACAGCAACGCTGGGATTTATTTCAACGACTAATTTACATAGTAAAAAACGCCGACTGCTCCACACACTCTGCACTTTTATAAGGAAAAGCATACGCAAGAAAAAATTGAAACTAAGCAGACGTGAATACTCCCAACAACTTCCCGCATCTTTTCTTTTCCCGCCTTCATTTCGACTCGTAATACACATTATCCGTAAGTGGACACCACCAGTGGCACCATCACTACCCGTTGTTAACTTCCTTTATAGTATTTACACTCCATCGGTTTGGCATCCTGACAAGTCATGAACATCCGGGATATTTTCCATCCATAAATTTCTCCATGTTTACATGCATTTTAATATGTGCAAAGTACATTTATTCATAGTTGTGCGTTATGGTACATTGGATATCAGCGTTTCGAGTTCGAATTCCACTTGAATCCGTTGTATTCACCTAAGCACAAAAATCCGAGGGAAAGGTATTAATCTGTCTATGCTCCCTCCAGCTATGGGTTAAATAGCAGATAAGATTGGATTCTGTAGATTTGTTTGGTAACCAGTCTACCGCAGAAAGTAATGATAACCTACTGCGGGAAATTTTTCTATCCAGTCAGTCATGTCTCTTTTTAGACATGGTCATCCAAACGTTTAATACGTATGACACTTAACTGACTGACATTTTTTCATATAGACATAAAGAATATATGTTATGCTAAATGTTTGATTTAGGAATTGTAAGAATAAATATGAACGATTATTTTTTTTAAGTAACTCTTTTTATTTCTTCTTTAATCACGAGGAACGCCTGCTAATGGAAAAATACTCAGATTCATTATTTATACAAACATACACACAAATGCACATCCACAAATATAATGAAGTCTTGAATGGTGAAATGCATAATCTATTTTCTATCAAATCTATTTTCATAAATCGCTTACGCTTAACACCCCCTCACACACATGTATATATATATATATGTGTATATGTACGTACGCACAACGAGGTAGGCATTGACAAATACAAATAACACCTCACCCAATAAGTCCCGGGCCTGACATATAGATGGCGCCACTAATAAAATACTCCATATTATTTTTTATGAAGTACTAACCTTCAAATGGCATGTTACAAAATTAGTTATTTAAATATTGCAAATTTCAAAATTATGGAAAAATCTGAATTTCGTGTGCTGATAAAGCAAAAAATACTGTTCAAACTAATTGCTTGATAAGCGTGATTCAGGCTCTGTTCCGTTGGAAACAACGGTTATGAGGGGGTATGCTGACTTTAAACGCGGTCGTACAGACACAAATGATGCTGAGCTCTCAGGTAGCCCAAAGTCGGCAGTTATCCTGGAAAACACACAAATAAAAAAAAAAATTAAATCCATAAACTCATTTTGGCCGATCGTAAATTGAAGTTGTGTGAGATAGCAGAGAAGCTGAACATATCAGAAGAGAGTGTATTCATCATTTTGTCAATGAGAAAGCTGTGTTCAAAGTGGGTACCGCGTTTACTCACAGTCGATCAAAAACAACAACAGGTCGACCATTCAGAGTGTTGTTTGCAACTATTTCATCGCAACAAGAATGAATTTTTGCGTAAATGTGTAACAATGGATGAAACATGGATCCACCATTTCACTCCGGAGTCAAATCGTCAGTCAGCTGAGTGAACAGCAGTAAGTGTAAGCTGTCCAAAAGCGAGCAAAGATGGAAATATCTACAGGATGCGCAGGGTATTATGTTCATCGATTACCTTGAGAAAGGAAGAACCCTCCATAGCGAATATTATTGGTGCTTTTGAAGGAAGAAATCGCTAAATACGGCCACAAATGAAGAAGAAAAAAGTGATCTTTCACCAACACAACGCACCGTGTCACACGTCGATCGCAACGATGGCCAAACTACATGAATTGCCCTTCGAATTGCCCACCTTGTTCTCCAGATCTGCCCCCACCCCTAGCTGTTTGTAGACCTCAAAAGAATGCTTCAGGGAAACAGATCTGGCTTCAAAATAGAAGTGAAATCGGAACCTGAGGCATATTTTGAGTTCAAAGACAATTCGTTCTACAGGAAAGGTACTGAATCGTTAGAAAAGCGTTGGAATCATTTTATCACACTAGAAGGAGACTATGTTGATGAATAAAATCGAATTTTGCTTAAAAGATATCGCATCGCTCATTCAGTAATGAATTAGAGTACTCTGGCTATTGGGCGTGTAAAATGATAATATACACGCTAAAAAGTCTGCATTCTTCTACCGAGCGCCCATAGCCCAGAAGTAGAATTGCCGAATAACACCAATTCGGTCGGGTTTCAATCCTGGGTTAAAAGCAATCGGAGTCTAACCGTACTGATGAGCTGTAATACAGCAAAACAGATCTATCTGCGGTTGACTATGTATATATATAAATATAAATTACAGTTTAGAACATGTACAAATTTTTTATCCACTATAATGTGTACATTTTGTTTCAACATTGAAATTACAATGTCTCATCAGGTGGTGTGGAAAGGAATGGAAAGCCTCTTTTCATATATTTGGAGAGTTGTGTGTGGGATGCTAGTGGGGGTTAAAGACAAGGGAACAAGTCTTGTAAATTGTCCGTTAGAATTTTGAAAAGAGGGATGGGTAGGGAATATAATTGATTAATGAAAGTGTCGGAAATTTTGTAGACAGATTTAACATGAGAAGATGGGATATAGCTTCATGGCTAGAGTTTATACTTCGGGTTTGGTAGAGGGGGGAGTAAGAACGTATAAGAGTGGGGAGAAATAGGATTGAGCCTATCTTTAATGTTTATTTGTATAGAATATTTTTGTATTTAAACACAGTTTTTATAATTAATCTAATTTTGTATATTTAACCTTAATTTTAAATTTAGGAAATCACTTTTTTCTATAAAACTTTAGATTAGACCACAGTTTGTGGTGTGTAATAGGTAAAATTTGATGTAAGAGTGTTGTTAATACTATAAAGGTTTATCGTCTCTAAGGGGTCCTAGCTTTGGTTTTTGTAGTATATTTTAGCATGATTGTAAGGTTAGTTCTTTAATGTGTTTGCAGTTTACTGTGGTTTCATAGCTCTGATTTAAAAAATTGTTGCTGTTCATGTTTTTAATGATTTCAGTTTTTCCTTGAAAACAAAGGAAACATGGTTTATTTATTGATTTAGATGTTTTTGCTTGTTTGAGGATTTTCCATTTAACTTTATGTGTTTTATTTTTTTAATTTCCAAAAGTATTTAGAAAGAGACGTCATGTTTTGTTTTTCTTTGTTATTGAAGGATGAGAAGTGATTGTAAAAGCACTGTTTTAAATTGATGTTTTAGACGTTCCTTATTCCCTCGGATGTATATATATATATATATATATATATATATATATATATATATATATATATATATACAGAAAGTATTCAGCCAAACATGTTTGATTAAAAGGAACGGTCAACGTTTTTCTATTTCATTTTTTTATTATATTTTTTCAGTTTTCGATTAAAAACTTCCAGCTTTCGTAAGAGTACCAGGATGTCGACAAAGAAATTCTAACTCCTACGCAGAAACCACATTGGTTCTTGATAATGATTGTGAGGATCGAGAAAAAAATCCTTTTAAAAAGATATATGTTTACGTAGAACAAGAGCACCTCGACGTGGTGTTATAGTTAGCATGCTCGTCTGGCTGGATTCATTATAACTGAGTAGTGTGTTCGATCCTCACTGGGTACCCCACCCCCACTTTCGTCCGTGTGTTAAGTCTTAGCTACGCTTAGAAAATCACCTTCCACCAGGTTTGAGGGTTGGGTGCAGGGCTAACAACTCTTCCCCATAAAAACAGTTTGTTACGGAAACAGCAAGGTGTAAGGAAAAGTTTATTATTTTATTACGTAGAACAAGTGTGGCCCGATTTAGAGGTGTTTCATACATACGGACAGACAGACAGAATTTCTCGTTTATATAATTAGAAGTGAAATTTAGCTTCTTATTCTTGTTTCTTTTTTCTTTTTAGAGGAAATATGTTATTCGAGTCTAGATTACATTAGCATGATCCTAATTCCTGAATATATTTAAAGACCACCTGAAGAGTTTAGAGTAAATATTTATGGAAGTAAATGTTTTAATGGAAATATATGACTCAATTGTACATTGCAACAGAATGGTCCTAATTTCTCTATACATTTAAAGACCACCTGAAGTGTTTGGAGTAAATGTCTATGGGAATAAATGTTATATAAGTTTTTGTATGCCAAAACAAATTGCAGAGAATGGCAAACTTCAATAATTCCACTCTTGACACCAGCTGTTATAAATCCGTGTATTGTAGTACAAAAGAACAAACAAAACAACAGTATTTTTTTAGTTTCCTCCCAAGCAAGGCGGTACCGCCACTGATGCACAGGGGGCTACATAAGAGAGTAAACGTTTTGGCAGGAGGAGAGTGAAGAGAAAGACGAACCAGTTATAGGGGGTGTCAGAGAAAGGGCAAGAAAAGGATGGGAACACATGTGTGCAGACAGTTACGAAGGTAGAGAGGAAGGAAAAGAACAAGCTGATGTAGAAAAGACTGGAGTGAAGTGGATAAGAGATGGGAATTGACATTGCATTTAAATTCTTGGAGGCTGTAGCCGTCAGGAAAGCAAGTATATGGAAGGAAGTTCCACAGACGGGAAGTGCGAGAAAAGAAGCTGCAGGGGTAGAATTGTCGGCTGCATTTGGTTAATCTAACTGCAAATGGTTGAGATCTTGTTGCCAGTCTGGTTGCACGAGAAAGTTCTTGTGGTGGGGGCACCAGTGACTTAAGTTTGTCAGAGCAGAAGCTATGAAAATATTTATAGAAGGGAAAGCCACATTCCGCCGGTGAGAAAGTGGCTGGAGTCGAGCTACCATGTCGGAACCTATAACTTCACAGATTCTCCTTTTGGAGCCTGTCGAGAACACTGAGATGGACAGCAGGGCCGTCTGACCAGATATGACAACAGTATTCTGTACACGGACGGATGGTTGATTTGTATATGTGCAAGATGGATTCAGGCGGGAAAAACTTCCTGGCTCGACACAGTAACCTTACTAGCAGTGGATTTAGCTATTGACTCAATGTAATGATTCCACTTGTGGTCAGAAGATAAGGTAAAGCCGAGGATGCGTACAGTAATGATTCCACTTGAGGTCGGAAGATAGAATGTGCAGTATATTGCTTTCTAGTAGGATAAGTAGTGTAAATATTAAATTCTTATGTAGTGTCAATACAGCAATGTCGGCTGGTGTGTCTCTAAATGATGATGAGAGAGGTGACTTTAAAGGAAGAGTAGAGTTGGTAAAGTCTTGAATTGATGCGTTTGTTGAATCAGTTGACTGAGGTCAGAGTGACAGCATCGAGAGAGGCCTGGAGTGGATTAGTGAAGATTGCCAAATGAAGGGTAATTTTTCAATCCCAGGATCATCTCTATACAAAATAAAAAGTATATGTCGGTGTAGAACATCTTTGATGGTGGATGTCTTTGTGTTAACGTCCCTGTAGTCTCTCTGAAGATGGCTCTTGTGAGCTGAAAGCTTAGAATCAGCACAATAAAAATGTTAGCAAATTTGTCTTTATTTTCACCTGAAATTAAACCAAAATACGATGTTTAGAACGGCTCGTGATTAAACATAATATACATTCATTGTCTGTTATATTTAACTGTATATGTTTAGCTGTATATACATATATAAGTAAAGTATACCTAGTGAGCCAACAAATCTAACAAGGTTTCGCGGATCGTCAGGCGTTAGTATTTCAACTACTGTCTTTTTTTACGTGTTTTTGCTCTAAACAGTTAGTCTGAGATATGACGATGAAAAAATATAATTATTGCGAGAATGCGTAAAAAAAAAAACGTTGTTAGATCGCGAACAATACCCTGAACAGATTTTTCTGGAGAAAAAAGTAATTGTATTTCTTGGAATTCCAAGTAAACACTTTATTATTATTTTTAATGAACATAGAGGAGAGTTTTCTGTGCAAGACTTTGGCCAAGAATATTGACTGGATATTTTGCGGCATGGAACGCCTGTTGCAAACGCATAAAAGATTGGAATAAAAGCAGAATCATCAATATTACATACCCTGATCTGGCATCACGGCTTCAGTCATTTTTTTACACACCCCACCACCACTACCATATTTTTTCTATAAATACTCTCGTGACAACTGTTCAGATAAATTCTTCGCTATGATATGAAATTAAGCACAGTTCTAGGCTACCGACGATGTTCCAACAATTTACAGTTAAGCCGGATGGATGTAACCGTAAGTTCAATTGCAACAGTTTCTTTTCTTCTAACTTGTTGAACTCTCTTCCAGCTCTGAGTCAACGTAACCTTTAAAAATTTGAATGTAATGCTAATCGCTATCTACTGTCCTCCTATTTTGATGGTGCTGATTCCGAAAATGACTTAAGTTTTCATAGTTAGCTACTGTTTTTGCTGTACTGAAATTGCTCATTTTTTAAAAAACAATCAGTTTACGATCTAGACTGATCACAACATTTAGTTAATAAAGGTCGCAGAAACCCATCGATTTTCAGGTAGGCCGAGCAACATCTTTTGTTCTCTCTCTTTAGTCATGTTTATTTTATAATTCTTCCACACCCAGTAAACCCTTGTGTTTTAGTGGCTTTATTGCCTTGTTTGGGGTGATCTCGATTTAAAATCTGAAGGAATCGAAAAAAGAAAAAAATGAGATAAAGCTCTACTATTGTTCAAAAGACCTAGGAAGTGTGTGAACCGGACGATAGGAAGACCTATCTACTCCTATTTAAGAGAGAAAATAATGAATAATTTGTAAATTTGTCTAAGTTCATACGAAGACGTTAGACGTATAGAGTTCAAGCAGACTTCAGAAGGAATCGGAAACCCAATCATAAATAGAAAACAAGAGAATAATCTCTACTCTTCTTCAAAAAACGGCAAGGAATATGAACCAGATGATATGTGTAACTATCAATTCTTTTTGAGGGTAAAATAATAATACATAATTAGTATATAAAATATCAGATTTCAGACGGAGTCGTTAGAAATATAGAATTTAAACAGATTTTAGAAGGAACTGGAAACCCAATCATAAACAGGAAACAAGAGATGAACCTCTACTCCTGTTCAAAAGATCTAGGAGAAATGCAAACCGGACAATTGGTAGGCCTTTCTACTTGTATTTAGGAGAAAAAAGATAAATAATTAGTAAATGAAATGTCAAAGTTCATACGAAGACGTTAGAAGTATAGAGTTGAAGCAGACTTTAGAGGAAATAGGACATTAAATCATAAACAGAAAACATGTAATAAACCTGTACTTCTTCTAAAAAAAACAGAAAAAAAACGACAAGGAGTGTGAACCAGGCGATAGATACACCAATTATTATTGAAGGGGAAATAGTAATACATAATTAGCATATAAAATGTCAGATCAGAATTTAGATCCTACACAGGAAACAAAGTATAAACTTCTACCCGCGTTAAAAAGACCAACGAGGAGTGTGAACTGAGGGAATAGGCGAACCTATCTAACCATATGAATATCAATTATGGATAGAAGATGTGAGCAACGAGAAATTTCTAAGTATAATGGGAACAAATTCAGAAAGCGACAGTTTGTATTCATTAAAACTATTATCAGGACGGACGGCTTGGAAACTTTTATACTCACCTGACGTACCAAGAAAACCATCAAAGGAAACATTTTTTGTAGTAAACTCTATCTATGTCCTTAAAGAGACTCATCAAATCTAGATCTTTCTTTGGCTGAACGACTAATTGATTTAGTTTTTTACGGATTATCAACCTACTGCATGTTATTTGAAGCCACTAAATATTTTTACGTTTTAAGAATTTTTTGACGATATTAATCAATTACTGATAAAAGCCGTACTAATTAACCCATAGCTGGGGAAGAGAAGAGATAAGTTTGCACTACTGCGCATAAATGAATACAGCGAACCCGAGTAGAATAAGAATTCGGCTCTCCGTTTTCCAATTCCGCGCTTACTGCAACTAATATTCCTAAGCGGTCAACTATCAAGTTTCTGGCCAGGTTCGACGTTAAATAACTTTAGTGATTGTTCGAAAACCATTATCATCTTGATATGGTCGTAAGCCTGCTCCATCTTAGCAGTAGTGTAGTATTCCATTTGTAAGAAGTTTCACTGAGAGAGAATTTCTCCAAGAAAACGTGGTTTTGTAGAAAAGAGTAACACGAGGATGTTTTCCCGAGCACTATAGCCCTGGAAAGCAACACCATTCAGATGTTATATCTCCACCATAACCACAAAATCCGCTCTTCTTACTTTCTATTCTTGCTTTCATATCACACGATACATTCTGTAAAGTTCTACCTTGAGTGGCTCTTGATATTAGTAAAAAATATATATACCCACTGATCTTTATTTTGGCTGAGATGTAAATATTAAACTTTGCTAGTTTGATAATTATCCAGTCTGTTTGCTTTGTTATATATTCCGTATGTCTTTAAATTTTGAGTACTTGTTTTTAATTTTTTTTTCTATTTAGATACACATGACTGATGGACATTTTTTTTTCTTACTACTGAATTTCTCTTATCGATTATCTCTTGCTTGGTTTAGTTTTTCATTTTTTTTTATTAGTACGCTGTTGATAGCTAATATAAGTGTCATTTTTTGTCTATTTTATATTTTGACCACCACCAAAGGAGTGCGTTTCTAGCAATAAGTATTTTCTGAAAAGGAAAAACGTGGAACAAACACAGAAGTCTTTGTTAGCGATCTCTCGCCATCGAAAAAGTCAACAAAAAATTCCATCAAAAATAAATAACACAGAATGAATTAAGCTTCGGTTGAAAGCGATATTTAGACCAAAACAAAAAAAAAATTCATGTAAAAGTTTTATAAAAATACTGATAAGTACGCTGGTTGGGGAAAATAGATCGCGGTTGATGGAATGATAGGTTTGAGCAAATGCGAGATCCTTCGATGAAAACAAGGGTCAGAGATGGTAAGATGGTGAACTGGGCAGTAGGTGGGAAACTAGAAGCGACCAACATTTACAAATGCTCTGAAAAAAAAAGAAAAAAAAAGAAAAAAATGACTATATAAACGACCAAAAAAATGAAAAAAGTAAAGATACTGACAGCCACTTCACGTCCTGGCAATATATTAATATTTGATGACCGATGCTTTATATTTTATTTCATTTACTAGTTATTTATTCATTTCTTTTTCTTTTAAGTAGATAGTGGAATAACTTCGTAAAACCAAGAAGAATTATTCTAAGTTTTGTGGAAACAATTTTCTTCTTGTGCTCTGTCCTTTCGGGACGTAGGCGATCAGGAACTGCCACTTGCCTCTATTTCTTGTCACTCTTAATATTTCTCCTCTTGATATCTCTACCAAACCCCGTTTCGCCATCCACTTGATAAAACCCATCAAGTATATCTCACGCTGCTTCCCCTTGACTCTCTTTCTATCTATCCGTCCTGTGAGCATTAGATTCTCCAATCACTTTTACCTAAATACATGTCTCAGAACATTCAGCAGTCTCTTTCTTATGAGACATTGGCATGACGTAAATAAAATATTTTTGGTGTGTATATATATTATAAATTATATTTTAGAACGTGTACATAATCGTTCTATACATATACGTTACAAAGGTACGATTGTTTCGACATTGAAACTTCAATGTCTCATCAGGCGGTGTGTAAAATAATGAACATCCTCTTTCCTTATATTTATTTAGTTTTGTTAGAGGTGTTGGTGGGGGTTAGTGATAGGGGAATAAGTCTCTGACCGTTGGAATTTTTGGAGAGGGTGTTTTTAAGTGGTTGATTATATTTATTTAGTTTTGTTAGAGGTGTTGGTGGAGGTGCGTACATGTTATGTACATGTTCTAAAATATAATTTATAATAAATATTCACAGCTCTATATATTTCATATCGAGCACTGTTTTAAAGTAATGTTTTGGATGTTGTAAGAATTCTTTCTTCGTTCTGCATTCACTCGGATATATTTATATATATATATATATTGGGTAGTGCATCGAGGACTACACAATACACATATGGGGTTTTAATATCAGAGTTTGCGTTCTCTGGTGCAAGGGCTGGTGGCTTGGGAGCGCCCATGATGACTTTGCTCAGGTTTCGAAATGCCCCCACACATGTGCACACACACACACACACACATACACACACACATATGCATGATGCAAATATTCCACACTAACAATTCATATTTACCTAACCGTCCCACACGTGCGTGCGTGCACCAGTGTATTCACATAAAAAATACGCGCACTCAGGCACACACACGCAAAGTATTTGACCCATAGATGGGACTCTAAAAGTGGACTTGGGAGTTATGGCATTTAAGGGGTAACTTTACATACCCCAAGACTCCAAATTATAAGTTTAGAGACACACCGTTTGCTGTAAAACTCCATAATGATATAACACGCGATCGTCACATACACTAAATATGTGGCACACAGTGCAACTCTATGGGGGCCATGTTGTTTAGATGAGTGCGCTTTGTGCCGCACAAGCAACTGACCACTTTAAACAAATCTTAGTGCAGGTTGATCGGTAGCTGAATGGCTAACGGATCAACACAATTGCATACAGAGCAGATATCCCATGCATAAATGTACAACAAAGGACATTATCCACTGCTAACCCTAATTTATCTAGAGACGTGCACGTTATCTAGTAATATCGTGAGAGGGTCAGCATGGGGTTAAAATGATGTTTGTAGTGCTCAGTGAAGAGACAAGTTTCCGGATACATGCCATGAAGCGATTGTAAGTTGAGCTTGCGTTGCAGACATAGGGAATGAAACCTTATAGAGTGCAATCGCATGTAACAGACAGAACCAATCATGGAGTGGAATGCTATGTGACCCCAATTGTTCACTTTTGGTGTTTTAGGAGAGAATAATAAAAATGTATGTTAAGTCTGGAGTATTGTTCAAACCATAGTACTTCCATTCCCGCAACAGACAGGTGACATATTGATCCATCAGAATAATACGTATCCATGTGAAGCCCATGCCACTTAACATGTTCTGCACGATGTTTGAAAGCTTCATTGGGTTACTCAATTGCCAAACTTCTATCCTATTGGATTTCATTATTAAATATTTATGCGTCTAATACAACTTTTTCCGGATGCACTTCCAAAAATCAAAATAATTCGAACTCTGCATCTGCTAATCCTCCTGAATCAATCATTAACAGCTCATTGGAAAAAGAAATATTTTTAGTTTGTTTTTTTTTTTATCTTAAAACAACAAAAAAAAAAGTTAGTATCATTTTGTCATCACTATTCGGACACTGAGCGGTTGGTTTCTTGAACATGCTCTATGCTTTAAACTTCAAGACCTCAAGTAGAACTCATATACAAAATCTATTGCTAAAGATGATGGAGAATTGGTCAACTTCACGAAGCACCTAACACATTCAGTCTTGCTTTATTTTTACACGTATCAGATAGGACCAAATTAGAGTAATTTTAACGAACGTTTCACCCCCAAGCAAGGTAACAAAATCAATAAAACATAGAGGATTCAGTCAGTTAAATGCCATGCATGATATACGTTTGGGCGATCATGCCTCGTAAGAGGCATGGTGATTTTCCAAGCGAAGCTTAGATGTGGCACAAGGCCGAAAGTATAGGATACCCAGTGAGGATCAAACTCACTACTTAATTATACTGGTTCTAGCGAGACAATCTTGCTAACAATTACACCATCTCGAGGTGCCCAGTCTCGAAAGAGATATGACTGACTAAACAGGAGATTTTTCCACAGTAGGTTGACATTAGTTTATGCGATAGACTGGTTGCCAAACAAGGTTATAGAACTCCATCTGTCTTGCTATTCTTTTATCCAGATCAGTCAGTTAAGTGCCACACGTTATACACGCTTCAGCAATCATGTCTTTTTTTCTATCAATGACTGAATAGTTAAAAGATTTTCCCACAATAGGTTGCCAATTAAATTCTTTTATCCAGATCAGTCAGTTAAGTGCCACACGATATACACGCTTCGGCAATCACGTCTCTTTTTCTATCAATGACTGAATAGTTAAAAGATTTTCCCACAATAGGTTGCCATTTCTCTCAACGAAGGTCATAGAATCATGCTGAATATTAGAAATAAAACAAAAACAAAAAAAGATTAAGAAGAGAGAACAATAAAAGAACAGTAATAATGAAAACAGAAGATAACAACTGAATTACATTTAAATGTTTGAAGATCAAAGTTGACTGAGAAGCAAGAAACCAAAGAATAGTTTTACATGGTGAAATTCGAGAAAAGAAAAAGTTAATATAATACTTACGGTTTTGTTCAACTACTTAGACTGGCAAATGATGAAATATTGCCGCCAAGTTAGTCAGTCAGTTAAGTGCCATACGTGAAACACTCTTGGGCGATTGTCTCAAAAGAGTTGTATGAGTCTGATGGTGATTACGAAGTTGTTTTGACTGATCACTAATGACATCGACGTTATGTCTCCATCCCTATGCCCGATAACAGGACACTACTCCATGTCACTCACGCAGGAGAACTCAGTCATGGTTGTTAGAATTTTTTTTCGATTATATCACCCCTTACATCTGGCCATCTAACTCTCCAGACTGCAACCCCCTTGATAATTATGAGTTGGACGCAGTTAAACGAGAAGCTAACAAATAAAGCTACTTTTCATGTAGTTGTTCTATTGGTGCAGGAATACTACAGTATCATCTTTGAAGAGCGTAGCGTAAAGCGAATAGAGTTACCCTTGCAATTTTGCAACAATAGCGCCACCTGTTTAGAACTGCTTCATTTGAAGCATTCACTGCATTGTTATCTGCTTTCAGTCAGATAACAATTTCGTTGTATGCAGTAAAATTTCCCAGCCTTATGACTAGAGTTACTCTTTTGACTGACTGGACAGAAGATTATCCCGCAGTAGGTTGCCATTGATATCTGCGGTAGACTGGTTGCCAGCCAAAGCTATAGATTCCACTCTGTCTTGTTATTTAACCCATAACTGGAAGAAATAGACAGATTAATACCTTTCCTAAGGATATTTGTGCGTAAGTGAATGCAATGAATTCACTGCGCTTAAACAGAAAGAGCTTAATTAGTCTAGAGGAGAGTTCGTAAGAACAATTACCATAAAAGTAGAATGTATAAGCCTGGAAAAAAACGATATTCTGGAAACTTAGTCACTCATATGCCTAATATACGCATATGCCTAAGAAAAAAAAATCATCTCTTGACAGTCTTGCCCAATCGTGGGGACGTTTAGGCCTGAAAAATAAAACATTTATTCTCCTGGCAGACTGTCCCACTCGTGGAGATGTACAGTTCCCAGGTAGACTGATCACTTGTGGAGACATATTGCCTTGCAGAAAATGTTCCTTTAGCAGCCTGGATAACCCAGTGGCAAAAACGATACTCGAGCATACTGGCCATTTGTGGGGGTGTATAGGTCTGAAAAAACGATCCCCTTTCAAGTTTATTTTACCTTACTTGGCCGTTTTTACCAATCTGAGCTCGGTTTGTTTTTCTGCGTTGAAGTAGGATTATTTTTCTCTCGCTTAAGTCAATTCTCCTCTGTATCCTCTCTACAATTTTTTAATTATTTAAAAAATTATATTCGAATTTCTTCGAAATGTTCTAACTTTTTTCTCTTTGAAAATGTACATATTCAAATACATTTTCTGTAAAATCATTTACTTAATCAGCAATGGATTTCCTGACTTTTACTAAATTAAAACTTAGTAAAACCTTTTATAAAAAAACAGTAGATAGGCTCTCCTATCATCCAATTCGTACTCTTCTCCTTTCTCTTGAAGATGACTAAAGCCTCAACCCTTGTTTCCTGTTTAGGAAATGGTTCGCTGTACTTTTCCTCTAATCTAGCCTCATAGTGATGCTTTTGCGAGTCTTTTGTGGTGTGTACGGATGTTGGTAAAGTCTCTTCATACTGAGGCTACCAGGTTGACAGTTATCGAGTTGCCGTTTGAGACTGGGGCCCGAAATTATACGCGGTGTCACTTGGGGGAAAGAGAGGCCCGAAAAAAGCTTTTCTTGACAGTCTGGCCACGCGTGGAGACGTAAAAGCCTAAAAATAAAACATCCATCTTCTTGCAGCGTACCATCTTGTGGCCTGTAAAAAAACCCTAAAAAACATCTCCTGCTAGAGTCACCATACGTAGGTACGTTAATACATAAACCTATCTGAGAATTTACAATGTAAGAAATCTCGTTGTCTAGTATGCAAACATTTAGTAAACGATACATTATTTTTTCTGCCCAACACCAACATCAAATTATACCCACCACGCCTCATCTGTGACAGCCAAAATATAATATACTTTCTCTTCTGTTCAATATGTCCAAATAGTGGATATATTGTGAATCTGGAAATAGCATTAGATTCCGTTTCAATAGTCACAAACTTAGCATACGCCAAAATAACCCGTATTCCTCCATAGCAGTACACTTCAATCAACCGGGGCACGCATTAGAAAACTGCAAATGTTTACTAATAGATTCTAATTTTAGTTCTACATACTCACGCAGAAAGAAAGAAAAATACTGGATCTTAAAATTAAATACATACAGGCTAGGGTTAAATAGGGACTTAGTTGTTTTGAATCTTTATAAATATTTCAATAGTTAAACATTTTTTAGATACACTTAAAAAATTTTTCTTTAAAACCACATTTGTAGGCATTGTTAGGGATGGGTTTGCGTTTACAAATATTAAAAAAAATCTGTCGCTTTCTGCGTCACGTGATGTAAACAATCTCTCAGACGAACGCTCATCGCGTAAACGTTTCTAATTTAAATTTTAAAATCATTTGTTTCTGATGAAAGGCCGAGGACGGTCTGAAATATCAAATATAATAATAGAAATAAATAAATACTGTCAAAAAAATACATTTTTAAACTTACGACTTTTTAGTAGTTTTTCATATATATATATATATATATATATATATATATATATTCAGATACTTTAATCCAAGCGGAAAAGGCAGGAAGGTAAATTCCAAAATCCCGATCCTAATTAATATTAAAATTTTATTTTAATATTAAAAAATGATACAGGAAGAGAGCTCCATGTAATAAAATGTTACAGAGCAAATATAAATTAAAAAGGATTAATTCAAGAATGTTGAATGACCATTTCGATATGAAATCCCCACAGGGAATAACGCATCACCTCAGCAACAAAAAAATTCTTTCTGAAACTTCCATTCAACATCCTTTTTAATATATATATATATATATATATATATATATATATATATATATATATATATTTTATTAGGGCATACTTCCAAACTTTCAGAAAGATCATTGGATTAGATATACATTTTGCAGAGTCAGGAGAACACACCAGACTGTAATAGAAACAAGAAAGAAAAAACATGCTTGTCCAAACGCCTTTAATATGTTAGTGTTCGGTTAAAATCTACGATACTCTCCTGCCACACACGTTTGCGCATGTTCGGTAAGTCCTTCCCGGGGGGTCCTGTCACATAAGCTCGAAAAAAAAAATGCACGTTCAGCAAGAACACCGATTTTATTTGCCTGCTACCTGATCACACACACGAATGATTGTGCTTGCGCATGCGCTCTGAACTGTTTGTACTCTCTGAGCTTTCTTATGGCATGCTAATCCGATGCCGGTTTTAAATTGAAAACCCACCCCATCAACTGCACCTGCCCGCATCATATCTTCTCTCCGACCCCAACTCATCAAACTCTGGCCTACTCATCACACCGGCAAACAGGAAACACATGGCTATATCATGAATAAATAACGATTATATAAGCATTTGGAACTAAAAAACAGGCGCATGTGAGCGTTTATATTGTTTGCTCCTGTACAATATACATGTTTTAAGTGAGACTTATCACAAGTTATATATATATATATATATATATATATATATATACATAGATAGATAGATAGATAGATAGATAGATGGATGTGAGTTGTGGTGAGTTGATATCGGCTTGGAAATCCGAGTGCCGAGTTCAAAATTCGAGTTGAATTGCATTCACTTACACGCAAATATCCTTGGCAAAAATAATAATACGTCTCCTCACCCTCCAGCTGTGGGTAAAATAGCAGGACAGATTGGGTTTTATATTTATAGCCTTGACCGGCAACCAATCTATAGCAGAATGTAATGGCAACCTACTACGAGAAAGTTTTCTGCCCAGTCATGTTTATTTCAAGACATGATCGTCCAAGCGTATATCACGTATGCAACTTAACTAACTGATATATATATATAAGTCATCAATTTATTAATCCGATAGAGTCTTATAATTTTAAATATTATGTTTAGTGGATACCTCTATTTGAGTTGATTAGCAGTTTATGTTTATGTTAGTCACCGAATAATCAAAAGGGGCATCTTTTTCATGTATCCTCTCCCTTCCGAAAGTAGGCGACTATGGACTTCAGTTGGTTTTGTCTATTGTCACTCTCAATATATTTCTTTTTAGTATCTCTCCAAAACCCGCTTTGCCATCCTTTTTCTTAGTCGTATCCAGTAGGTCTCGCGCTGCTTTCCTCTGTCTCTTTTTTCTTCTATTCCTCCAGTGAGTATTAAATTCTCCAGTCCCTCCACCCTCATTACTTGTCCCACGAACATCATCTGTATCTTCCTGATGTTAAGTATGATTTTTCTCGTTTGCATCCTCTCCAATGTCTCATCGTTACTCACATGCTCAGTCCATGGTATCCCCAGCATCCTTCTGTAGAACTATATATTTTTCTTTAATAACGTCAGCCGAATGAATATTCATGCCGGTAGCCGAAAATAAATATACGTTTAAAATAATCAAATCGACTTAAAGTTGACTTAAATATGGGTATTTAAAATAGCTTTTAGATTTTTCAATATATATGTAGTATGTCAACAAATTTACATTCGTTAAATGGCCGTTTCAGCGAGAAACTTCTTGCTTCATCAGCAACGATCGGCTTAATTTTTTACTTTTGATTCTTTCATATAGACGTAATGTAAAGTCTTCTTCTAATATTGAGTCATGAATCTCTGTTTCTGCTTTTCCATTTTCGTATATCTGGCCGACAAATTTAAATAATTTCACAGAGGACGACCATCTCTTCTTACTTATACAATAAAGACATTTTTGGATTAGTATTTTAAAGAACTATCTTTAGTATTAAGTTGTAAAATACTTACAGTTAAAGAAAAGTTATTAGGATAGAAGGAGGAAAATTAGTAAGTCATAAAAGACATGACACCTGGTTAAGAAAGCTTTAAAACAAATTAAAGCTAGTTTACATTTATGACAGTAGCTGCAACCTACATTGCACTGCAACGTTCTTGTGAACGCAAGTGGCTCTTTAACCCTAACCCTGTACTCCTACAAGTCACGTAACTTACAAATGTCATGACAAACTTGAAGGTTACTTCATTCCAATGAAGTTTGTTAGTGTGTCACTTTAGACAAGATATATATATTCATTTGTAAACGAGTTATTACGTGACCTAGTTTTCTACCATGTGGTGTATTGCAAAAACTGATTTTACGGTTTTTTTTTTAAATCGCTCACGTTACCGGGATTTTTTTCTAACGAGCAGTTCTCAAAATTAGAAGAAATTATAACGTTTTCATCCAGGGCTGAATGATCTTAAAAGGTATTTTATGATATGGTTAAAGTTAGTCATAATTTATGTTCATTCCTTCAGTAACTCATTATTGTTTGGAAATAACATAATAACCAAGTAACATAAAAACTAAGTAAATAATTAATATATATATATATTAGTTTGGTAAATTTTCGTTGTAAGTCCCCTTCAAATTTATCCAAAATAGCATTATCTCTGTGCAAATGTATATGCTGAACTCAAATCAACTGTTAGTTATTGAAGAAACTTTCCTATTTTTTATCTAAATGTCCATAAAAAAAATGAACTATATCTTGCACTTTTTATCTCCCGTAACTCTCACGAAGTCATGCAGAATGACGTACTGCGTAATGCAACGAATTTTGGGAGATTTTTGGTCGATTTTTCCTTCATTTACTGATACTTCCGGCGATGTAATTCCTGTTATGAAAGTAATGCGCTATTGTATTTCTATGCTTATTACTGTCATAACAGGAAGTACATCGCCGGAAGTTTCAGTAAAGGAAGAAAATCGACCAAAATTCGACAGAATGACGTTCTACAGTTAATTACATAAATTCGTGAGAGTTACGGGAGAGAAAAAGTGCGAGATATAGTTCGTTGTTTTATGGACTTTCAAAGTTAAAAAGGTAAGTTTCTTCAATAACTAATTGTTGATTTGAGTTCAGCAAATACATTTGCACAGAAATAATGCTATTTTGGATAAATTTGAAGGAGAAAAAAGCCGTCGGCACCTAAAACGAACATTTTTGGTCGTAAGAAAATTAGACCAGTGCTCAGTTGTATCAGTGTTACATACAATTATATTGTAGAACTTTTGCATATTTTTTTATTGGTAAACGTGTGTGTGTAATAAAATATCTGAATAAGTCAGGCTTTGCACCGAGCTTGAAGATCAGATTTTATTCTATTTTTTACGGAACGTATGTGAGAGATTTAATGTGAACGAGACAGCTGCAAATCTGCCCTAAGGTAGCAGGAACATTAGAAGCATTTGGTAAAAAATTCGAAATGAACCCGAAGATACTCTCCACTCCAATTTTTAGCCGTCATTGTAAGTCACGTGCTTTTTTGTTAACAGAAAAAGTGTTTTGCGTAAATTGCCTCAAGAGTTTCGTCCTAAACATAAATGCAGTCTGCAACACAGGAAAAAGAAAAACCGACACTAAAATGCAATTGGCACGCTGAAATAGACAAGAGAATCGCACAGACATGACACATGAGCATATTTGTTACTATTTCAGTCGAAGATCTTATCAACTCCACTTCATATACCGTCTAGAAACCTTTATCATTTTTTCCCATAAGAAAATACTTCTTAGGGAAAAACGAAGCCGTGCACGCATGAAACTGTACAATTTGATTGCAAGTACGAAGTTAGTGCGACATTGGCAAGAATATTTGCAATGGGAGATTTCCGCCTAACTTCTTTAAGTGCGAACATTGAAAGGATGACATTTTATACAAAGAAGGGCAAAAACACGTCAGTCAAACAAGCTTTTCATTTGAAAGGATTCTGCATGGACTCCCTGAGTAGACGTTTTAACTTTTCAATGCAGTAAATGGAACATTTCAATATTATATTCAGAACTCCTCAATATCGAAGACGAAACAGTTAAGTTGTCAATAAAATCGATCCATTTGTCTCTATGGTGTAGTATTTACAGTATTTACATTATTTGGACTATTGTCTTCATTCTTGTTGCCATTTAGACGACGTTTCGGCCGTTGTACGCTCCGGCCTTCTTCAGGTGCTAGGAATTTCGAACCGAATCCTTTACTGTAGTATACGATCTTCATACCTTACAAAGATCTTCTTCTGCTAGTCATGAGTTTTCTCCCTCTAACCCTGTAAGTTACTTGCTCACCACTGCTGTAGCCTGGTATTAAAATCACAATACATTGGATCAAGTCACAGAAACTAACCAACATCTATATCCACTGTGCTATGTGTCCTTAAGGATATATACCCTAGTGATTGTAATAAAGGGTTCGGTTCGAAATTCCTAGCACCTGAAGAAGGCTGGAGCGTACAACGGCCGAAACGTGGTACAAATGTCAACAAAGATGAAGACTATAGTCCGAATTATTTA
Source organism: Ascarosepion bandense (assembly GCA_037127315.1). NCBI lineage: Eukaryota > Metazoa > Mollusca > Cephalopoda > Sepiida > Sepiidae > Ascarosepion > Ascarosepion bandense. Next base: position 339,263 of record JBBBDQ010000420.1, on the reverse strand, counting down.
AATACTGTAAAATCAATGCACTTATTTAAGAAAGAATTAAGCAGTTCTCTCGCATTTTATTCTAATAATCTGTGTGTAATTACAAAGAATCCATAATCTGCAAGCATGGTATCCAAAGCTTATTGAAATATTACTGTAGCCACCTTTATAACAAAAGGAAGTCGATTGAACTCATAGAATCCGTTCTGTATATTTATAGATGTTCACTCGGAACATTCTTCGTCAACCTAAGTTTGTAAATTACTTTAGAAAGATTCAACCTCGAAAAAGCTTTTACATCGTTTAACTTCGCAAATATTTCCTCTGGACTTTGTAATGAGTAGTTATGTGGTTTTATATCCTTGTTTCTAGTTCAATCTGAAATCTACTGAAATTCTATCCTTCTAACGTCTCAGCCTGAATTCGGAAAAATTATTCGCTAATTAAATCTTCATCTCTTTAAGTCTAGAATTATCTGTCTATAGTTCCGGTTATCTTGGCTTTTTTTAAAACTTGTACAACTCCAACAGTAGCCATCTAATTTGAGTGGTTCATAGGCCTTGTATTAGGTCATTAGTAATAGTAGTATATATATATATATATATATATATATATATATATATATATATATATAATAAAAAATCTAGCTGAGAATTAATCATATTTCTACATTGGAGAAATTCGGAGAACTTGAGGCAATTATATATATATATATATATAATTGTTTAATACTTAGTTTTTGGTCATAAAGGGGTAAGACTAGTACAAATTTGTATTAAAATTCTTCGATACAATTATATTGTAGAACTTTTGACTATTTTCCATTTTTAATAACTCGTTTAAAAATGGTAAATACATATATATATATATATATATATATATATATACTAGCAGTATAGCCCGGCGTTGTCCGGGTGTAATGAAAGCTTTAAAACTAATCCATGGTCCTGGAGCTCAAATGCAGCCTAAAAAATATTTGTGCGAATTTATCTTATCAATTTTTGGTAGTATTGTATGAACTGCAACCTTGAAACTTCTGAATATCGTTTCTTATGTCTTTGTCTATGAGTGTATCACATTTGATTAAAATCGGACCACTTCTTTTATGACCCTATTTTTTCGATTATCGATTTTCGATATTTATCGGAGGTTTCTCGACACAAAACCTAGCTAAAACACTCGCAGACGCTTGTAGTACAACTGTGTAAATTTTCAAGAAAATCGGTTCAGCAGTTTCGGAGTCTATAGGTAACGGACACACACACACACATACACACATACACACAGAGACAAAGTTCCATTTATAAATAAGTTTAGCTATATATATTTACCATTTTTTTAAAATGGTAAATTTATGTATATATATATATATATATATATATATATATATATATTCAAAAGTTCTACAATATATTTGTATCGAAAACTGGGGTCATATATATATATATATATATATATATAAACTTATTTATAAATTGAACTTTGTGTGTATGTGTGTGTGTGTCCGTTAGCGATGAGTTTAGAAAGGGCAAGAGACACTGTCGGTTCCAAAACAAGATCGATTCGGCAAGAAAGTCATGTTGTGCGCTTGGTGGAACTTTGAAGGAATCGTGCATTTTGAGTTGGTTCCGCATGGTCGTGCCATCAGTGCACGACTTTACTGTCAGCAACTTGAGCGGGTCTACGAAAAGTTGAAGCAAAAGTACCTGGCTCTCATCAACCGAAAGCGCGCTTTGATGCAGCAGGACAATTCCAAGCCACACACCGCCTGGAAGACCAAAGACAAGTTTGAAGAGCTGGACGGCGTTGAGGTTCTGCCACATCCCGCCTACAGTCCTGTCTGTGCTCCATCAGATTACGGCATTTTCCCCTCAATGCAACACTTTCTGAAGGGTCGCTGATTCGACTCGTTTGATGAAGTCAAGGAAGCGTGTCAAGAATTCTTTGATTCGAAGCCGGCTGAATGGTACTTTGACCAGATCTGAAAGCTCGCAGATCGATGGCAGGAATCTTGAAAAATGATGGTCTATATTTTGATCAATAATTTTTGTTGTTTTTGCGAGTAAAATTTCAATTTTTTTCAAGTGTTTACGAACTTTTGGGACAACCTAATACAAATCCATTGGTGATAGTCAGTCACTTAAGTGCTATAAGTGGTACACGCTTTGGGTGATCATGTCTCGAAAGAGACTGACTAGGCAAAAGATAATAGATAGTAGATTTCCATTGCTTTCTGCGTTAGACTGGTTGTTAGCTAAAGGTTATAGAATCCAATCTGTCCTATTATTTAACCTATAACTGGAGAGAAGAGGCGGAATAATACTTTTCCCAAGAGTATTTTTGCGTAAGGGAATGCAAGGAATTCAACTGGAATTTGAACTCGGCTCCCTGATTTGTCCGTCCGAGCCGATATCACTGCACATACAACGCACAATGGCGATAATTTATTTTTAAAAAATCAAAGCAAACACGATATTTTTTTTTACATACACTGTTGGTGCTTTTCATTTTGAATCGGTTAATCTTTTCAATTACACCTAATTTTTTTTTACGTCTGTCTAAGTCTTCGTTGACTTGATTCGATTCTGCGTTTTGTTTTAAACACAGATGTCAACACTTTTTCACTTGAAGTTACGCTTTGAATTCAGAACACTGACCCAACTCATCCGACATAACATCCCGAAAACATTTTTTTAATTCTATTTTAAATTTTCACCTTGTTATTTAAACTGGTCACTTGTCCACTTACATTTTTGCAATAAAAATTTATAGGTAAATCCCACAGCTCAAATAATTCCATCTAATCACTACCGAATAATTTTGTAGCATTTCTTAACACATAAGCCTTAGCTTTTACACACATTTACATTTCGACGATAAAAAAAAAATAATTTCTCATTTGACACGGTACTTGTGACTTTCGAAATATTTTTAAATATAGGTTTTTAAATATAGGTTTTTAAATATAGGTTTCTAAATATAGGTTTTTCATCGCTTTCCATGTGGCTTTTTGGATTATTTTGATATTACTACCAGTGTCAAGGCCTCTGATTGGAAGGTTGTGAATGTTGTATATCAATAAACAACAAACACGCATATATATAAAAAATATGAGTTATATTTTTATTAATGACGATGAACCGTGTAGCCTAGGGAACAGGGAGTGAGAGCGCGCTTCTAAGGGTTGACGGGAGTGTCTCTCTTCACCGGCCGATCTCTGTCGCTCCTCTACTGCTACTCTGGTCTGTCTGGCTCTCTGTCTGGTGAAATCCGTGCGCCGAGGTCTTTTTATAATCTCCAAACCGGGACTTTTTCTTCCGGTTTTTGTCTCGCCCACGCACGCCCACGTAATTCTCAGAGACACCTGTTCTGTTTGCCTCTTGTAGCCATTTCCGCTACTGCCGGAAATAAGGTCAAACAAACATCCGTTCCTTTCAACGACCGGAAACGCCCCCGCTTGCATCAGCTTCCTCGGGTGGGCCCAGATTGTTATATTACAGTGAAGAGCATGGACCACCTCTTAATTGCTCTTGTTTTCAGATCTACCCTGAGCCGGAGTAGTAGCACCTATTAGGGCCCCAGCTATAGGAAAATAGTTAACCCCCATACTGGAGTGAAAAAACTATGAGAGTATAAAAATAGACTTTTGTAGAAAAATATACATAAAAATAAACTTTTATAGAAAAATATACATATTTGAAGGAAAAATATTACTATCAATACATTTTTGAAGGAAAAATTATTACCATAACACATTTTTGAAGAAAAATTATTCTCAGCAAAACATTTTTTATAGAAAACTAGAAGACATCTTCAGTGTTCTAAAATAAAAAAAAGAATAAAAACAAAACTTTTCATTAAAATCTGACTAAATCAACCTTAAAAATATCTTAAAACCCCATCCGTTAAACAAAACTCAGACTCAAACTACCAATATCTAGCTGCATTTTACATCCACATTATTAATTTTTAAAAACATTTTTATTTTGTTGCTCTGATTATTTTTTTTTCTTACAACGCCGTAGGAACTTTTCCTTCCTTTAGTGTGACTTTTTATCTTCTATTTTTCTCTCCTAGTACCATTTCGAATTCTTAAAGGGACAGTTTAATTCCGAGATGTAACCATCCGCATCTAAAACATTTTTTCACATCTATGTTTCGTTTGTATGCATGTACATTCCTTTTCCTCAATTTCTTTGACATTGCTTCTCAGTTTTAGGATTCTCTGACATTCGTTCGATAGTTATAATATTAAGTATCACTAAGGCTACTCGCTGCGATGTCAGTTAGATATACTTTTGACTGACTCCAACCAAGTTTTGACTCAGTTGCAGTTCTTTATTCAATTTCTTGTTAATTTGTGTTACCGAGGATGTATTATTTACCCAAGAACAATATAACTTAGAGGTACCAAAATCAAGCATGAACGACAATCTAATTCTAATATCTGGGAAATATTTTAACAGAGGACAAAAAGTGCAATACCGAAATCTGAAATCACATTCGAATAGCAAACGATGCAAATCTAATCAAAATATCAATTATGAAGCAACGGAACTGTTGGCTCAAAATATGCAAGAATATAATTGTAAATATACAGGATATATATATATATATATATATATATATATATATATATATATATATATTACTAATGTTCACCAAATACAAGGCTTAAGTGCCACTCAAGTTAGGCGGGTACCGTGTGGAGTTGCACAAGCGTAAAAAAGGGCAAGATAAACAGAAATATAGACAGATAATTCTAGACTAAAAGTGATCAAGATTTAATTCGCGAAATTTTGGAGTTCAGGCGGAGACTTTAGAAGGATAGACTTGAAGTAGAGTTTAGATTGAGTCAGAAACACTATCCTAAACAAGAAACGAATAATAAACCTTTACTCCTGTTCAAAATACCAGAGAAGGATTGTGAACCAGGGTAAAACTATCTGCTCCTATTTTACATGACTGGTTGATATTTATTTTGAATCTTAGCGACAAACCTTATATGTAAAAGAAAATACAAAAGTAGATTTCAACCAATGTACCAATAATAAAAGATAACAAACAAATAACTTAAAGAAGTGCTAGGATAAATAATACAAAAAATTACTTTTAATTTAATAATGGAATGATCCGAATCTGCATGGAACATGCAACCTTATCGATCATAACTCGTTGGTTTACCATTACCATCTCTCGAACTTGCTGAATCTTCTCGTCTGTGGTGAAGGTGGGCGGGCACACTGCTCCTTCTTCGTCTGTCATGCTTGTCCGGCCACCATGGAGGAACAAATAGCATTAGCATGGAACAGAGGGTAAAACACTACGCCTGCTTGGCCTGACACTCTCAGCGGACCTCAAGTGGAAAGACTCCGTCGAATCCATTGCTAAATATGCTGCAATAAAAGTCGGCTCTCTGTGCAGGGCCCGGAAGTTCTTTCCATTTGAATCTATCCTGCACATATATAAATCTACCATCCGCCCTGTATTGAATACTGCTGCCACATCTGGTCGGGTGCCCCTGCTATTCTCCTCAGGCTTCTTGACAAAATCTGTAATGTGATCGATACCGACCTAGTTGACCGCCTGCAGTCACTCTCTCACCGGCGTGACGTGGCTTCCCTGTGCTTCTTCTATACATACTTTCACGGCTTCTGCTCCGATGAACTTAGGTACGAATTTGCACGAGATACTAGATTAGCAACTAGGTCCCACACTTTTACAGTGAAACCAATGAAATGTAACCGCAATTTCTCCTCCAAAAGCTTCCTTTCTCGCACTTCCCACCTGTGGAATTCCCTTCCGCATACTTGCTTCCCCGACGGATACAACCTCCAGGAGGTTAAATGTAAGGTCAATAGACACCTCCTAACACAGTAACTCGCATCCAAACTCCCAAACACTCATCCTATGTACCTCCATACTCGTCTATTACCCTCCTTCTGACATTTCCTATATCCAATCGCTCTATGCAACCCCCTGCGCTATAGTAACAGTGGAATGCCTTGCTTAGGGTGAAATGATTATATATATATATATATATATATATATATATATATATACGTCTACGGCCAGGAAAGTAGGTTCACTGAGTAAGCAAGGAGGAGATTTTAAGGAGACTAGGAACAAAAAAAGCATTTATACTTAGAAACACAAAGAAATAGTTGACAGTCCTGGGTTACATAATGAGGAAAGAGAGCTTGGAGAATTTGATTCGCACAGGATATATTGAATAGGAGTATGAAAGCCACTTACCTAACAAGCACGGAAGTTAACTTTTGGCTGCACCTTTCTCACTGCAAAAGAGAGTTAGGGTCATTGGGATATCAATGGTCATTGTGATATCAATGGTCAATGTGATATCAATGCCAGCGTGACAGTAGTTGTGGGAACTGGGCAACAAATCTTTGTCCTTGGCCCATATGCATACGCATGAGTATGGCGTTCTCCGCATTAAAACGACCTTGAGTCATATTTAGCTTTAGTGGGAAGGCCGGTTAAATATACGTAACAAGGGATGTTGAGGATTTAATCAACAAGAAAGTTGTCGAATACATCTAGATAGGAACAGACTCTCGTGCGACGAGTAGTATGAGTTTCAATCAGCCCGATCCACTGCTGGCACACAGAACTCGTGAAGCTCTTGACGTCAAATACATTGGAAGGATCATAGCATTATATATTTCGGAGGCTTTCGACTAGGTGAGGCACAACGTTTGTTACACAAGATCTACAGCTATGGAATCACTGGAAGGGTTTTTGTCTATTATAAAACACTTCCGAACAGGTAGATTCTTGATGATAGTTATTAACGGAAAGTCTTCCAAGGCTTTGGCAGTCCATGCAGATGTCCCTCAGGAATCACTTCCCGAACCAACCCATTTTCTGATGTACATAAATGATCTACCTAAAAATATACACCGATCATTTGTAAACGTCTATGCCGACTATACGACGATATACGGGCACACTAGGGGCTCACTTTTCGCACACACTCTCTTTCTGATTTACATAAATGATCCACCTAAGAATATACACCGATCATTTGTCAATATATATGATGCGACGCTTTACGAGCGAACCTCTAAAACTTTTCAGGATCAGATATTGGCAGCTGACGTCTCTTCTGTTCTGACACTAACTTCTTAGTAGGTAAAAATTGCTGGTTACATTCAATTCCTCTAAGACCAAACTGCCTCTAAAACCAAACTGATTACATTCCATCACCGCCGATTGGACCCCGTACTACTACCAGTCAAGATGGATGGATGTTGCCTCGGGGAGGTCCCCTGACTTGAGAAGGTATTAGGCCACAAATTCACGCCCGAACCTAAGTATACAAGTAAAATGATTGGCTTCCTTTATCATGCTACCCTCTACCTTTATAAGAGTTAAATCAGGCAGCAAATTGAGTTTTATTCTTCTTCTTTTATATACATTGCCCCTTCAGGACGGAGGCGATCATGGCTTTCCACGTTTCCCTATCCCTGGTGGCTCTTAGTACGCTTTCTCATGGAACGTCTCTCAGTCCCCGTTCTGTCATCCACCTGCTCAGGCCTTTTAATTATGTTATTAGCTGCTTTCCTCTGTCTCTTTTCACTCTATTTGGCCTGTTAGTATCAGGTTCTCCAAGACTTCCTTCCTCATTGCATCTCCCAGGAACTTTAGAACTATTTAGATGCTCAGTATTAAGTTACTTTTCGTTTCCATAATTTCCAAAACCTCGTCATTGCTCACATGCTCGGTCCACGATAGCTGCAGCATCCTTCTGTAGAGTTCGTCGTCGTGTCAGCTCAACTTTGGTAATGAACAAAATCTATAAATTAAGCCAAATTGTTCATTTAATCTTAGAATGGTTTATATATTATATTCTGCGGTAGGTTGGTTGCCAAACAAGGCTACGAACCCAATCTGTCCTGTTATTTGATCCATAGCTGGAGGGAAGAGACGTGTAAGGGTATTTGCACGTAAGTGGATGCAACTGGAATCTGAACTCGGCACTCGGATTTCTCGTTCCGAGCCGATATTCATTGCACCACAACACACACAATATAAAAACATACAGAATGTATAATTTAGATATCAATTTCTTCTTCTTCGTCCGTGTGACCTGTCCTTTCAGGACGTAGGCTATCATGGCTTTCCACGTCTGCCCATCACTCGTGGCTCTTAGCATGCCTTCTCCTGTTACGCCATGCAACCCTCGTTCCATCATCCACTTGATAAGGTCCTTCAAATATGTTATCCGAAGTTTTCTCTTGTCTCTTTTACTCTCTATCTGGCCTGTTAGTATCAGGTTCTTCAAGCCCTCTTTCCTCATTGCATGTCCAAGAAACTTCAGCTGTCTCTTCCTGATGCTCAGTATTAATTTCCTTTTCGTCTCCATCATTTCCAAAACCTCATCATTGCTCGATCCATTATATTCTCAGCATCCTTCTGTAGAACCACATTCCAGTTGCTTCAAGTTTTTCCTTCATCTTTCTTGATATTGTCCAACATTCACTGCCATATTGAAGAACTGATATCACATAGCAATCCAGTACTCTCTTCTTTGTTTCTAGTGAAAGTTTCCTCTGTCTTAATACTTTAATCAGCTTCTGGAACGCGTCTTTGGCTATGCCGATTCGCCTTTGGATCTCTGTGTCGCACTTTCTGTCTTCAGTTAGAACACTTTCCAGATATTTGAATTTTCGTTCCTGCTTGATTTGAACACCCACCACCTGTATTTAGCCCTTTCGGTTGCTGTTTTTGCTGATGACCATGCATTCGGTTTTCTTGCAGTTTATTTGTAATCCCTCCATGTCACTTTCTTCAGCTATCTTCTGTAAGAGCTCCTGCAGTTTTTTCCGTGTCTGCAATCAATAATGTGTCGTTTGCGTATCTTATGTTGTTCAGATTGTGACCTCCGATGACAAATCCTGACAAGCCTAGGGTCCTCAAAATATTCTCACTGTACAAGTTAAATAAATTCGGTGAAAATACACATTGAGTACTATTGCCATATTTGGGCGGGAACTGCCCAGACCTCACTTTACAGTCTTGATGGAGTTCGAAAGCGTCTCCGAGCCCTTTTTGGGAAAGGTGGAATGAGGCGATTCTATCACTGCTCTATCACTACTACCATGAAAAGTGCTCAGACGAGCTACATTTCTTGGTTTCACCAGGTCTAACCTTTACGGCTACGACCGAAATGCCACTTATATAGTAGCAAACTACCAATATTTTCTCAGTATTCCATCGGCGAGAAATAAGTTCCACTCAAACAGCTACTTCCCATGAATCACTGCCCAGTGGAATAGACTCGCAAGAGAACGTTTGTCAGATCACTGCCGCCTTAACCTTTTTAAGTCTAGATTGAACCGTTATCTTCCCCTACTATCCATATAAACTACCCCTTAAAGCAACCCTCTACCTCAAACCTTGTAAAGTGTGAACCCTATTGTAAAAAAAAAAATGAGGCACTGGGAATGATATTTAAGATAATTGTTTAGTGCTACAATGAAAATGTTGCTGTGGAGAATCATGATCGGTTGTGTTTTAAAGATACATAGAAGCTTCTATATTTATAATAATAATTTCATAATAATTTCATAATAATTTTTTATAGTAATAATTATGATATAATTATTTATAATTATATAATTATATAATTATTTATAATTATTTATAATAATAATTATTTAGTTATATTTATAATAATAATTTCATAATTTCAAAATAATTTCCTAATAATTTTTTCAAATTTCTATGTATCTTCTATGATACATAGAACATAAAAAAGAAAGTTTTTTCCAAGACGAGTGTGCTATAATTCTCAATCGTTTTCTCAAATGATTGATTATAAAGCATCATTCAAATGAAATAGGTCGCTATTTTACACGATTGTTCGTTCTGATGCAGTCGATACAGGCACGGAACGAGAAATCAGAGAGCCGAGATGGAATTCCAATTGATATTCGTTGTATTCACTTAGTGCAAAAACCCTTTGGAAACGTATTAATCCCACTTCCCTCCAGCTATAGGTGCAATAGCAGGGAAGACTGGGTTCTGTAACTTTGGTTGGCAACCAGTCTACCGCAAAAATTAATGGCAACCTACTGCCGGAGGATTTCTTCCCAATCAGTCGAGACATGATCGCCCAAGCGTGTATCTCGTATTACACTTAATTGATTGATCTGGATAAAATAATTGAATAGCTGAACGTATTGGGTTCTGTAGCCTTGGTTGGCAACCAGCCTACCGCAGAAATAAATGGCAACCTACTGCGGGAGAATTTCTTCCTAGTCAGTTATGTCGTTTTCGAGACATGATCGCCCAAGCGTGTAGCCCGTATGGCACTTGACTGACTAAGCCGTATAAATGTGGCCCTGCAGATTTGGGAAGCCAAATTTTGGCTAATCTCCACGGAAACTTATCAAATAGTATCTATTTGTATCAGATTGATGTCTGTCTTGTTTTTTTCCCCGTCTTTGTCATGAATACTTTGTCTAAATAGGCCGTTTCTCTAAAACAAAATGAAAACCTTATGGGACTCACTTATCCACCGCATTCCTACTACCCTTTTCCCATTTTTTTTCAAATCTTCCTTCTTTTTTTTTTTTTTTTCTAAGGTTCTCTAATAAATAAATCCCGGCTAAATTTCCGTTTTCGTCTTCAGTTTTATTTTCTCTTTTAATCAAGTGTAGAGTTCGTCGTCGTGTCAAGACAGCTCAACTTTGGTAATGAACAAAATCTATAAATTAAGCGAAATTGTTCATTTGATCTTTGAATGGTTTTCAGAGATCTGGTTCTTGTTATCAGTTGTATTGGTAGGAATACATTAAAGTGATGTATCTTATTGGAGACGGGCGTTTATAAACGTTAGATACGATTACAGATCAAGAAAGCTATTAGTACAGCAGAAATAGAAGCAGTGAATGTACTGACGGAGGATAGCCTGAAGGTGCTCATCTTACTTCGGATGATTTTGAATCCAGTTTTTCTCCTAGATTGTTTGCTGTTCTTCTTAGTGCTGTGTCCCTTTAGTACGTAGGCGATCATGGTCTTCCATGTCTCCCTGTCCCTCAGTCGGTCAGTTAAGGTGATACATGATTAGGCAACCATGTTTCAAAAGAGACATGAATAACTAGGCAGAGAAATTTTAGCAGAGATGGCCATTATATTCTACGGTAGGTTGGTTGCCAAACAAGGCTACAAAATCCAATCTGTCCTGTTATTTGATCCATAGCTGGAGGGAAGAAACGTGTAAGGGTATTTGCACGTAATTGGATGCAACTGGAATCTGAACTCGGATCTCGGATTTCTCGATCCGAGCCGATATTCACTGCACCACAACACACACAATATAAAAACATACAGAATGTATATTTTAGATATCAATTTCTTCTTCTTCGTCCATGTGCTCTGTCCTTTCAAGACGTAGGCTATCATGGCTTTCCACGTCTGCCCATCACTCGTGGCTCTTAGCATGCCTTCTTCTGTTACGCCATGCAACCCTCGTTCCATCATCCACTTGATAAGGTCCTTCAAATATGTTATCCGTAGTTTTTTCTTGTCGCTGTTATTCTCTATCTGGCCTGTTAGTATCAGGTTCTCCGAGCCCTCTTTCCTCATTGCATGTCCAAGGAACTTCAGCTGTCTCTTCCTGATGCTCAGTATTAATTTCCTTTTCGTCTCCATCATTTCCAAATCCTCATCATTGCTCGATCCATTATATTCTCAGCATCCTTCTGTAGAACCACATTTCAGTTGCTTCAAGTTTTTCCTTCATCTTTGATGATATTGTCCAGCATTCACTGCCATATTGAAGAACTGACATCACATAGCAATCCAGTATACTCTCTAGCTTAATTGTCCTGTTTCTTAATAGTTTACGCAACTTCTGGAATGCTTCCTTCGCCATGCCAAGTCGCCTTTGGATCTCTGTGTCGCAATTTCCGTCTTCTGTTATAACACTTCCCAGGTATTTAAATTTTTGTACCTACTTGATTTTAGTATCCCCGACCTGTATTTGGCATATTGGGCTGCCCTTTTTACTGATGAGCATGCATTCGGTTTTCTTGTAGTTTATTTGTTGTCCTTTCTTGTCACTCTATTCAGCTACCTTCTATAGGAGGTCTTGTATTTTCCTTTCTGTGTCTGCTATCAGCACTGTATCATCTGCGTACCTTAGGTTGTTTAAGTTGTGGCCTTCGATGACGAATCCAGGTATAACTTTTAGTGTCCTCAAAATATTCTCGCTGTACAGAGTGAACAGTTCCGGTGAAAAGACACATCCTTGTCTTTCGCCCCTTTCCTATCAGTATATCTACTGAATTCGTTACCTGTCCGTGTACAAATGGTTTGCTGTCAGTAAAGATTCTTAATTACTCTTAAGTCTTTCCCAAATATGTCAAGGTTGCCGAGCATCTCCATCAATTCTTTGTGGCGTATTTTGTCAAACGCCTTCGCATAATCAATAAAGCAGAGGTATAAGTCTTTCTTCATTTGTATTGCCCTTTCAGAGAGCAATATCAATTTCTATCTATCTATATTATTACATGTCTCAGTTTGTTCAAAAGTTTCTTTCTTTGTGATTAATCTCTATTTCTTTTTCACTCATTTTCTCTTTACACACCGATCTTCGCACACGCTTCACAAATAGAATTTATCATACAAAATATAGAATTATTTTAGACAACAATTCATTACAATTTAACAAACAAAATTACATTCAAACAGCATGTACCGCGATGGGGACAAAAACGGCACCGACATATTCAGCACTCACACTGGCATATCTAAAAGAAAGTCTATCAACAGAAGAGGTCATAAATATGGGGAAGACATAAAACTAGATTTTATAGTGGGTTATTCGTAGTTTACCAGTTTATAGTGGGAGTCTCTTCTAGTGAAGGGTAGTTTTATACTGTTGTAGATTAACGGAATTAGGCCTTGTTGTAGATAGCCCACTATAAGTCATAAAGAAAAGTTATAAACCAAGAAAAACAAATTGAGTTGAAAAATAACATTTTATATGTACACATATCAATTAAGGTTTTTACAATTAAAGTAATACTTGAAGTATAGGGCCAACGGACGTTAAAATGTACATAGCAATAAAATGATGAAAAGAGAATTAATACTTAGGAATGTGGAAGCATTGTAAGTAAATAATGTCTTTGATGTATTCGCTCGTTAGGTCAGTAAGTAGTTTTGAGACAGCGAAAGATAAGAGGAGAGGGAAGGGAGGCCAGGATAGTAAGCCGCTTGACGTAGATCAGGGGATATTGATTACACTCCTCTCTCTCGAGTCAGTCCGTGTGAGTCGGCCTGCGTCGGACTGTCTGGCGATGCTTTCTGTATCGGCATTTTATTTCGACTTTTTGCATCGCAGGTGATTATTGGGGAATTCGTATCCATATTTGATTCTGGGCTTCCCATTGGCCGATAAATAAAATTCGCGTAGGCTCGCGAACTGGAAATTTAATATTTAATTAATTTTTAGTTTTCAACCGGAACATCTGCGCGAACCCGGACGCGCACCGACGACTTTTGGTCATTTGCTTTTTGGTTGAAAACATCCGGTCTATCGCTTTTGCTCGGTCGTTATCACCACAATTTCACTAAATCACGGAAGAGATATCCAGATAATTGTTTTATCTTTCGGTGATCATCATGGGGAAGCATAAATAAAATACACAAACTACTCCAAAACGTGAACCTCAAAATCAAGTTCACAGTAGAATGTAGTTATAACGAATTACCATTCCGAGACATCCTCATAAAAAACAAAAACAATTACATCATCAAAGACATTTAACATAAAACCACAGGCACCCAACAATACCACCATCTGTCTAAAAATCCATCCCCGACTCCCTAGCAAGATGAATTTACACAACAGTAGCTGACGAAACCCTTCGTAAAATATGAAAAATGAAAAACACTACAAATAAGAGGATACCCCACTCCTCTAATAAACAAGGTTTCGCAACTGGCAGAAGAAATACCATTAGAATCTCTCCGGAATTATATATATATATATATATATATATATATATATATATATGAAAAACAAGAAAACAATCTATCATACGTCTCCACACGCAACAAAAGCAACCCAGAATTATATACAAAGATCAAAAGACACATAGAATTACTCAACAAAAATGATAAATTATATGAAATCTTTAAAAAAATTAATTAAAGCAAACGCCAACCTCAAAATTGAAGAAACAAACTAACCGCATCAAAATTTGAGTAACACACAACACAGGGGGTCACGAAATGCAACAAAAAAGATGTGGAGTATGCAATATAATAATAGAAAGACAACACTTCAAATTCGAAAACACATCTACATTCAAAAAAGAAACAAATCTGAGCTGCAATTCTAAAAGCGTAATTTATACTCTAAAATGCGATGAATGCGCTAAAATGTATGTGGAGGCAATACAAGGCCTGAATAAAAGAGTATCCCTGCCCAGAATTAACATTAAACTAGCAACTAACAGGAAATTGTAGGTTTCCCAACATTTACACAAATGTAGTGGAGGTAAATTCAGAGTAATGCCTATCTATCAAAATGCAGAATATGACACGTTCATAATGCAGAAAGAAATATGCATAAAAAGATGCAAATCTTCCCTCAACAAAACAACATGAAAAATCTAAGACCCACACACAAACACACGAAATTCAAACACGATAAAAAAGTACACTAAATTCAAATAGTATTCCAAAAACAATAAAAAAAAAACTAAATGACCTGTGGAGCAGAATTGAATCAAAATCGCTGAAAACAATTTTGAAGTATAAAGACGAAATCAAATTTCGCAATTCAGTGAAGAAAATTTATTATAGCCAACGAAAGGTAACGGAAGAGATTTAGCGTGCGAGTGTGAAAAGCCCAACAAACATACACACATATGAACTTTCTGACCTGCTTACACAAATCGATTTATACACGATACTTTAGTCACCAGAAAAATAAACGGATCTCGATATGTGAAGTCAAAAGTTTATTCGCAAAAAGAGAGTCAACTTTAAACTCGAAACACGTGTAGCGACACAAATACTATTATGGACACTTAATATATCATATATCCAGTTGAATTCCTTGCATTCACTTACGCACAAATACATTTGGGAAAGGTATTAATTCGTCTCTTCCCTCCAGTTAAATAATAGGACAGATTGGGTTCTATAGCCTCGACTGGCAACCAGTCCACCGCAGCAATGGCAACCAGTTCACCGAAAGCAATGGCAAAGTACTGCGGGATAAACTTCTACCCAGTCAGTCCTGTCTCTTTCGAGACATGATCGCCCAAAGCGTGTATCACGTATGGCACTTAGCTGACACACAAAAAAGTTATATTAATAATAATCACAACAACAAACCAAAACGTTCACGGCTTCTCGCACCTTTTTCTTCTATAGGAATTTCTCTCGTTGGAACAACCTCTATTTCTGTCTTTAATAATAATAATAATAATAATTATATATATATATATATATATTCGTATTTGTATGTTTTTCTTTTTGCATATGTTTTATTACTTTTGTACTGTACAATCCCCCCATTGTAATAATAGATCTGCTATGGAAGGGGAAATTTTGTACGAACCTGGATGTACATTTGAATGATGCCTCCCACACTCTTTCGAGCACATATGTAGTCACATCAACGTAAGCATTACTAAATGTCGTAACAATCTTACGGGAATTCTTTTTCACTTTGGCATAGATTTTTATAATTAATATATATATATATATATATATATATATAGTCACCCGCAGACAGATCTGTTTCGCTGTATTACAGCTCATCTGTACGGCTTAGACTCCGTTCGCTTCCTAAACATGATTGAAACCCGACCGAATCGGCGTCAGTCGGCGATTCTACCCCTAAGCCACGAGCGTCCGGTAGAAGAAGTTAGGCTTTTTAGCGCGTATAAACACGCCCAATAGCTAGAGTGCTCCAATTCATTATCGAATGAGCAGTGTGTAAATGCCGGCGTAGCTACTGTTTACAAAGCCTCCCACTCTTCCAGAGTGCTCAATCAGGGTGTGAGAGCGTAAATACTATAGTCATCCGCAGACAGATCTGTTTCGCTGTATTACAGCTCATCAGTACGGCTTAGACTCCGTTCGCTTCCTAATTATCATATATATATATATATATATATATATATGATAATAAATAAATAATAAATAGAATAGATAATGAACAAGGTGGAAATGTGGCACAATCTAACATTTTTTTTTATTAAAGTTTCTTTATAAATCAAGTTAAAGATTAAAAGAAAATTCACAGATCTAATGAAAATGAAAAAAAATTACAAAAAGATAGCATACTGCAATGTTGTTTCGCTTTGATTCTTATCTCTCAGATATTTTTACGTGTATTAAAGCAATAGATTAATATTTTTAATGTATGTGTGAAAATGATTTGTATGAATGAGTATATATATAATAAAAAATTTACACATATACATTAATAATAATCATCTATGGCTTTCAAAAAGATTTCCATATATATATATGAATATAAATATATATGATACATAATGCTTTTATAAACTACTGTAATAACAAAATTACAATATATATATGTGTGTGATGAAATATTGATTCAAGGTATTGATGGGTTGAAGAGATTGATATCAGAGTTCGAACATATGTAAATATGAAAATGAATATTAAACTCAACACCGAGATGTGACAGTCTGTTTCATGCTAAACGCAATCGTCAGTGAGTGTAAAACCTAGATTTTGATTTAAGGAACAGTGAGGTCGGAGTCGAAGATGTAGGTGCCCGAAATATAACAAAAAGCACCGGAAGGGCCGCGATTAAACTTCACTCAACAGACAAATCACAAAAGAAGCGAATAAGAATATGTTGCATTATATATATATATTCTCTCGTTACGATTGAGCTCTCTAGAGAGGAAGATTTTAAAAACAGTTACCACTTCTGCTATTTACGCGTTAATATTCGGTAATGAATTGAGTTTTCTCGGTGACTGGTGTGTGTATACACCGCTTGTATATAACACCCGAAAATTTTCTCTCACTTTGTCTTTCCAAAATCAGTCGAGTTTTGATCCCGGCCAGAAGCAAGTGGAAGTATAGTATAGTATATATATATATATATATATATATATATATATATATATACATATATATATTGTCATCCGCAGACAGATCTGTTTCACCGTATCACAGCTCATCAGTACGGTTAGACTCCGATTGCTTTTTTACCCAGGATTGAAACCCGACCGAAATGGCGTCAGTCGGCGACTCTATGGGTTATTTTATCGGCCAGAAAAATACTATTTTTATCAATCGAGAAGATGATTGTCATTTTGAGTCCCAGTTTTTTTTTGTCGTCGAAATGGGTACGCATCAAATATTTCATTTTTTATCGTCTTTATTCTTTATTTATTTTTATTTTATTTAATCTTATATTAATTTATTTTATATATTTTTTATTTATTTATTTTTTGATTCACGGATTTGGACAAAAAATTATCGAAAATTTTTCATTTCTTAATTGTCATTTGTGATTTGTTTAATTCGTAACATATATAAATGTAGGCAGAAGAAAATGACGATAATAGAGCGAGGGCTATGGCTAGTCTTTTCTCACCCTCGCTGGTGAGAAAAGACTAGCCATAGCCCTCGATCAGGCTTGCGCTTCTCTCCCATTCTCTGCTTAAGGATCAGACCACAACAAACCTTTCTTATCGGTATAAGAAAGATAGAGAAAGGGCATAGGCTATTGTCCGTGCCATTAATTGGAAGATCCTATCAATTTGTGGATGATGCAACATACGAGCCTCGGCTGTGCGCAACATACCACCCACACAGAAATAAATTTTTGCCACATTTCTTCTTGAGAGTATAAATATCTTTCTCTTCTGCAGGGTTTTTATGCTTGTGAGTTATATGAAAGGATTAGTTAGGACACTTTTGAATAGCTACTATTAAAGTTTTGTCTTATATATCATCAATGTTTGGTCTAGTTGTTTTTATTAGGACAGGTTAATTTTTTCAAATTGAGTGCAATACCAGGATTCCAAAATTAACCTGCCCTATTGTTGAGTGTTAGAGTTACTTAGACTTTCATTCTCCGTTCGTGCAGATTAGACTCTCGAAGATCAGTAAGTGAAATTAAAATAAGTATGTACTGATAAAATTTATTCAGAGTTGCCGAATCTCCAACTAAAAACAATAAATATATATTTTCCGATACATTTTTTAAATTAGATTTCCTTTCAAGACGTGGGGAAATTTGCTTGTATTATTTGTAAGTTACTTTAGTGATAGTAAAGTTTTTCCTCTTGACTTCTTTACGGTTTTTCTTCTCTCATATTGGTTACTTCCTAAGGCTAGAGAAGCCATCTTGCCATACTAATTAATCAAAGCAAGAGATATATTCATAAGTGAACGTAAAAAACTAAACAAACTTTCAAATTAAAATCTTTCGAAGCCATTTCATTGATTTTTAAATACCATCTCCCTGCAGGCGATCATGTCTCTCTACAGTTTCTTTTATTATCTATTGTCGATTTATTGTCAATTGATTTTATGTTTACGGCTTAGCAACCTTTTGCAGCTTATTTCAAACCAGAAATATTTTTTTTATATTTTGTAATAATTTTTCAGAGATTTTTTTTAATACAAGTTCTGTTAACCCATAACTGAGGAAATAGATTCAAACATTCCCCAAGGATATTTGGGCGTAAGTAAATATAATGAATCAGACTGGGACTCGGCTCGCCGTTTTCAAATTCTGGGCCGTTATGCATTACACCGCCCTCATATCCAGGCATACAGTGTCTGATATCCCTAAGCGCTCACCCATTTAGGAAATAACCAGGCTTGATGTTGCTTAATTTCGGCAGTCGTACGAGAATCGGTGTGTAAACGTGAAATAGCCGTAAGCAATCTGTGAATTGTCACGCATTCTTGGAAATAGTAATGAAAAAGATTCCAGTTGAATTTCCGGCAGTTCGGAATTCGGTATTTTTCTTTATTTAGAACTAGCAGTATAGTCTGGCATGGCTCAGGTGTAATGAAAGATTTAAAACTAATCAATGGTCCTGGAGCTCAGACTCTTTGGACGTTGGCACGAAAGACTAAAAAGCAATAGTTGTTTCCAGTTAAAGCGAAACCGTAGACTGAAAGAAAAATGAATGGATGCAAGTCAAATTTTGATTTCCTGGTATCGATATCAAATACCATTCGTAAACTGAATTTTGAAGGCTAAATAAGTCCTCTGTAAATGGTATCATGGCTGAGACTAAGAACTACAATTACACCTACTTAGAGCCAAACCCGAAGAAAAAACTAAAATGAAAGGGCTGAAAAAATAGAGATTCAGGCAGATAAACACACACACACACACACACACACACACACACAAACATCTTGCCTTTTATATATATATATATATATATATATATATATATATATATATATATATATATATTATGGATTTTCTGCACTATTGTAAGAACTTATGAACCTTGAAATTTTGAATACCGTTTCTTATGTCTTTGACTATGAGTGTATCAAATATAATCCGATTTTCTCGATTATCGATTTTCGATATTTATCGGGGGTACCTCGACACAAGACCTAGCTAAGAACACTCGCAGACGCTTATAGTACAACTGCGTAAACTTTCAAGAAAATCGGTTCAGCCGTTTCGGAGTCTATAGGTAACGGACACACACACACATACACACACACACACAAAGTTCCATTTATAAATAAATTTAGATTGTTGCTTACCATAGTTAAAGAGCTGAACTTACCGAGTTAATTAAGCCAATATTGTGTGGGTGTAAGTAAATAGATTCATGCTTTTCCTAAGAGCATTTGTGTCAAATTACACGCAGAAGACGAACCCGAAAGTTACCATTTTCCGCGCTGATAGCAGTTAAACTACCTTCTTATTATTATTAGGGTACATAAAAAAAACCCAGTAAAACCACATATAACGCCGAGGGGTCGTGGGAAATGAATTCATTAGAAACACAGAAAAGAGTACTAAACAGTTATCTGTCATAAATGACAATCTTCTGGCTGATGAAAAAGAGATTTGAAAAAACCGTAATGTGGTTCTACAGAAAGATGATGAAGATAAAATGGGAGCAACGACGAGGTTTTAGAAAAAATGCAAATAAAAAGGAAACATTTTTAACATCAGAAAAAAATCAGTTGAAATCTATGAGGAAGGGGGGCTTGGAAAAACTGACACTCACAAGAGGGATTAAGAAAGAGACACGTAGAAAAGCAGTGCGAAACATACTTCATGAGTTTGAGTAAATGGATAGAATAACAAGGTTTGGGAGAAACAACAAAATAAAAAATAGTATGAAGTGCTACAATGGATCTGAAAATGTGGAGGGACATGATCACCTACGTCCTGAACAGACACGGCAAATAAATGAAGAGGTCGTGGGGCTTAAGAAGAGGAGGCAAAAAAACTAAGGAGCAAAAGGAAAGAGTACGAGATTCTCTGGTGGCTGTTAACAGACAGCCATATAATGATAGTATGAGAGGTTGCCATAAAAAAATGAAACTTTTAGGAAATAAATATATGTGAAAATATAAAACATTTGCTAATGCTTTCTCTAATAAATTTCAATATCTTATTTGTATTTCAGGTATGTTAAATAATACGACTTATATAGTTTCCCCATTTTATCTGCGTTATCAGTCAGTTAAGTGCCATACGTGATGCACGCTTTAGGCGATCATGTCTCGAAAGAGACATGACTGAATGGGCAG
The DNA here is from genome assembly GCA_037127315.1 of Ascarosepion bandense. Taxonomy (NCBI): domain Eukaryota; kingdom Metazoa; phylum Mollusca; class Cephalopoda; order Sepiida; family Sepiidae; genus Ascarosepion; species Ascarosepion bandense. Next base: position 318,500 of record JBBBDQ010000420.1, on the reverse strand, counting down.
AAGATTATTCCGCAGTAGGTTGCTATTACTTTCTCTGGTAGACTGGTTGCCAGCCAAGGCTACAGAATCCAGTCTGTCCTGTTATTTAACCCATAACTGGAGAAAAGAGACGGATTAATACCTTTCCCGAGGGTATTTGCGCGTAAGTGAACGCAAGGAATTCAACTGGAATTCGAACTCGGCTCCCCGATTTCTCGTTCCAAGCCGATATCCACTGCATAATCAAGCACATCCTGTACATAGTGAATTTTTCTGAAGGATAAAAGATGATAGTATTTTATCTGCGAAAATATAATTTTTTTTGTAATCATTTCCACCCTAGCAAGGCTGGACTGGCACTGGTGCGCAGGGGGTTGCAGAGAGAAAAACTAAATACAAGTGGTATTGAATAAAAGATAAAAGATGAACAGGATTCCAGAAAATAGAAGATGGCAATTGACATGACATTTAAATTTTTAGAAATTGTAGCTATTAGGGAAACAAGTAAACGGAAGAGTGTTCCACAGGCTGGAAGCGCGAGAAAAGAAACTGTTCAAGTATAAGAGGCGGTTGATTTAACTATTTCAAAAGTAAAAGGGTGTGACATAGTTGCAAATCTAGTAGCACGCTTAAATTCATGGGGTCGGGGCACAAGAGAAAAATGACCCTCAGAGCAGTTGCCATCAAATTATATGTAGAAAAAACAGAGTGTAGTCACGTCATGTCGGTGAGAAAGTGACTGAAGTTTAGATGCCAATTTAGGATCGATTACATTGCAAATGTTTTTGTAAAATTTTTCAGTACACCAACGAATGGTAGATTTAAATGTGCAAGATTGGTTCTGACAAGAAAAAACCTTCTGGCTCGACAAAATGACCCAACATTCATAGCAGTATATACAGCTATAGCTACGATGTAGTTGTCCCACATCAGGTCAATTCTGAAAGTGAGGCCAAGGAGGCGCAGTGTGTTGCTCTCTAAGAGACTAGCGTCAGCCATGCGGATAGCTGACAGGAAAGTTTCTCTATGGTCGTTAAAGGAGAGCACTTTTGTTTCGGAGAGATTAAAATTTACAGGCCTTTTTCTGCCCCAGTTAACCACTGATTCCAAGAGCAGCAACCAGGTTTACTTTGTCATCCTTGAGAGATTTCCTGTTGAGACAGGTGTAAATGGTGGTGTCATCTGCATAGGTGCCTACTGGGGAACTGATCATTATTCTTTTAAACACCTTCGCGATAAAATTAGATTATTTTTAGCTAAAAAAAAAATAAAAATTACTAACCTTAAAATTTTCCTACTAGTTTGTCTTTACGGAAGCATATCATTACACAACTTCTACTCCATTGTATGTCTTAGCAATGTGCAATTAACCGTTCAGTATCTGCACTGCCTCTTAAAAAAAGGGCGTAGAGGGGTCACACTTTGTTGTCTCCAGCCTCTCTTGTTTAAATATATCATGTTTAAATTCTCTAAGCCTACTTTCTTCGTTATCTGTTTTTTTATTATCTTAATATAAATGTCTGTTGTGGTGTTCTCCCTCTAAAGAGTCTATGTTGAAATCTTCTGCCTAGGTTAGTAGGAGAGGGGGCCTCAGGGAAACAATTGAAATAAGGTGTTGTGACCAAGTGAAATGTTTAAGAAATAAAAAAACATGTGATATAGAAATATTGTATATTTAACAGTAAATGCAACAGAAGAGTATTACATGGTTAATGCGTGTGTCGGTTGTCTAGCGTTCAATCAATTCAGCTGTTCCCCCAAGGACTCCTCTCCTACTAATCTTATAGTAGACGGAAGTGTTCAACATAGCCTCTTTAGAGGGAGGACATCACAACAGTGTCACTTGTTTTTTCTTAAAACTCTCTCTTATTGCTAACTTACTCCGTTAACGGGAATCTCATCATCCTTCTGTAGAACCGCATCTCTGTTACTTCAAGTCTCGTCTTTAACTGCAAGGCGATTCATTGGCATTTAGTAGGACTGCGGTTTACATAGCAGTTTTCAACCTTTTCTTCTGTTCTAACGGAAAGTTTTAAAATAACATCAGGCCAATTTAGTAGAATTTATGGAATATGATACGAGTATTCGTTGTGACTTTAAAATTGCATGTGGCTGTATTGTTAAAAACGAGAACTCACAAGAGACCATAAAAAAACAATAATTTTAACTTTAATTCATTTGTTTTTCTCTGGTAAAATGTTATTTTTCATATTTGTTTATCAAATGGAAACTGAGGCTAACAAATTGATGAGGTTTTAAGTTTTATTGTTTTATCTCTGAAATGTGAGCATTTTATGTTTCTTTAATTTCTTTAATGTTATGTTTATTTTGCTTTTAGTATATTTTCGCTTTTTTTTAAAGATCTTTATTTTCTCGTTTCTCATTTCTCTTTGTTCTTTTTATAGGTCAATGTTTTGACAATAAAACTGATATTAACCAACAGGTGTCATAAATATTGGATGTGTGTTTGGTGTAATTTTTTTATTTTTTACTTTTTTATATAATCATTTCACCGAAGCGAGGCAGGATTGCCACTGGTGTGCTGGGGGTTACAGAGAAAGGAAAAAAGAAAAGGTACAGAGGATGCCAAAGAATGGAGGGGAGGCTGATGACGTTTGGGGTGGTGAATGGAATTAGGGAGGTAGAAGATGACAAATGACGGTGCATTTAAAATGGCAACTAAGATGAGGACAATATTCCGACTAATGTAAATAGTTTTTATTTTATTTCTTTAGTTCTATGTTTATTTCAATATACAAGTTCAACTATTTAATCCTTATTTCGGAGGAGATTTGTTCATACATTTTCCAACTGTATCTTCGCGTTAATAAATTTGCTTTTTTTTTATCTTGGCATTGCATGTTGTAAATATTTTGTAATTGTTTTCATATTTATATTTTAAATATATCGTCTAAGTTACAGTTATAATATTGGTTTTATCTAAACTTATTTATAAATAGAACTTTGTCTGTGTGTGTATGTGTGTGTATGTGTGTGTGTCCGTTACCTATAGACACCGAAACGGCTGAACCGATTTTATTGAAAATTTACACAGCTGTACTATAAGCATCTGCGAGTGTTCTTAGCTAGGTCTTGTGTCGAGGTACCCCCGATAAATATTGAAAGTCGATAATCCAAAAAATCGGATTATAGAAGGAGTGGTGAGATTTTAATCAAATTTGATACACTCATAGACAAAGACATAAGAAACGATATTCAGAAGTTTCAAGGTTGCTGTTCTTACAATAGTGCAGAAAATCTATAATATATATATATATATATATATATATATATATATATATAAAAGGCAAGATGTTTGTGTATGTGTATCTGTTTATCTGCCTGTATGTCTGTATTTTTTCAGCTCTTTTATTTTAATTTTTGCTTCAGGTTTGGCTCTAAGTAGGTATAATTGTAGTTCTTAGTCTCGGCCATGGTACCATTTACTCAGAGGACTTATTTAGCCTTCAAAATTCAGTTTACGACGAAAAAATTGTATTTGATAGCGATACCAGGAAATCAAAATTTGACTTACATCCATTCGTTTTTCTTTCAGTCTACAATTTCGCTTTAACTGGAAAAAACTATTGCTTTTTAGTCTTTCGTGCCAACGTTCAAAGAGTCTGAGCTCTAGGACCATTGATTAGTTTTAAATCTTTCATTACACCTGAGCAACGCCGGGATATTCTGCTAGTTTGAAATATTTATACGCTTTTTAGTGATGTTATTTTTTTATATATTAAACAGTAAGTTTATTTTCTTTAAGCTTTCTCCTTCTCTATTACATTTCACTTTAAAGCCGAGAAATAATTTGGATTGTAAGAATTTTTTGCAAGCAAATATCGTATTAATATCTTTTTAAGGTAACATTGTTATTTTTAGATACAAGTTTAACTATTTAGCCCATAGCTGGAGAAGAAGATTTGTTCATACATTTTAAGGGTATTTGCACGTCAGTGAAAGCAACGTACTGGGCCGGAATTCGATTTCGCTTTTCTGATTTTCTCATTGCGAGCCGCTATAGATACACCACCTGCAAATCCGTAAAAACTGTGCAAAGATCCATGTAATGTTGATTATCACAGCGTAGCATAGACGTGACACAAAGTCTAAAGCATGTGGCACGTAGTGAGGTCCAAGTTCACTGTTCAGTTATAATCGTTTTAGCCAAACAAGCTTGTTAGCGATTACACTACGTCGAAGTGCCCCAGTTGTAAATGTTTAGCGAGACATGCTTCTTAACCATTACACCATGTCGAAGTGACTCAAATGATTTAATATATTAAATAAACTGTGTTAGAATCTGTGTATAATGTTTATTTTTATTAGAAATATTTATAACCTGTGTTGATGTTGGCCTTTCTACGCATGTCGAAGCTTTCAAATAGATATCACTAGCATCATAGGCTGGCGATGCCAATGAGAGAAATAGATATATTTTATTTTACATATGGGTCTGAAATATTAAATCTGAAAAAATAAAAGATTTAAATAATTAAATTAACCATTTAACAATATTTCACCCTCACAGCCTCCCTCTCTTTCTCTCTCTCTCTCTACTAACTTTTACTCTTTCTCTCTCTAATTATCCGGCTCTCTCTCTCTCTCTCTCTTTTACACTCTTTATACTCTTCTCACACTATTTCTCTCTGTTTACCTCTTAGGTAAATCTGTCTAAACCTTTTGCGATATCATCAGTTCTTCCAACTGCTTCACACACACACACACACACACACACACACACACACACACACACACACACAGATAGATGATTTTCTAAGCGCTATATAGATGTGGCAAAAGGTCGAAAGTAAGTGATACCCAGTGAGGATCGAAATCACTACTCATTTGTAATCGGTTCTAGCAAACAAGCACATAGATAGATAGATAGATAGATAGATAGATAGATAGATAGATATAAACGAAAATATAGATAGATAGATAGATATCCAAGTATAAAGTAGGTATGGATAAAAAAAAAATCCTTATTGGAAAAAAAACACTGTTTTTAAAAAAGCGCTTAATACAAAGTAGAGCGAATAATACTTATAACATAAGTAGGAAAAATCGGGATACCGAGTTCGAATTCCAGTTAGCACAAATACCCTTGAGAAAGATATTAATCCGTTTTTTTTCTCTAGTTATGGGTTAAATAACAGAACAGATTAGGTTCTATAGCCTTGGTTGCACCAAATCTACCGCAGAATGTAATGGCAACCTCCTGCAGAAAAATCTTCTGCCCGGTCAGTCATTTCTCTTTCGAGACATGATCGCTCAAACTATGGCACTTAACTGATTGATTGATGTTATAATATCACTACAGAAGTAGCTATCTTGTTTCGACTGTTTTTGTGTCTTATCCTACACAAGTAGACACAAATGTCGAAACAAAATAGCTACGTTTATACTGATATTATAACATATGTTATAAATTGTAAATATAGGCAGATAGACAGATAGACAGATAGATGTGCCTGTGTAAAAATGTGCGTTTCACTTACCTGTTTGGTCGTTTGCTTTTTTTTCGCTTTTCCTCATTCTTTTTTTCTTTTTCTGTCCTCATTTACATTTTCGTTCTCTTTATTTTTTATTTCACCTCTCTTTATTTCATCCTCGCTTTGTTTCCTTGCTTCTTTCCTTTCTTTTTATCTATCTTTCTTTCATTCTTCCCTTGTGTGCTTTCCTCTCTCACTTTTTCTCTCTTTCTTTTTGTACACTCAATTTCTCTTTCTTTCTTTTTTCTTTATCTCTTTCACTCTCTCTCTGTGTTTTTCTTTTTTCTTAACTTTCCTCATTACCTCTTTCATTATCTCTTTCTTTTCTTCCTCATTATCTCTTTCACATGTATCTTTTACTCTTTCTTTCTTTCTTCCTATAACCTTTTATTTATTTATTCTTTCACTCTATCTCCCTTCTTTCCTTCCTTCCTTCTTTCCTGTCTTCTTTCTTTCTTTCTTTCTTTCTAACCTCATTCTCTCTTCACTGTCTCTCTCTTTCACTAATTCTTTCTTTTTTTTGTTTCTTTCTCTTTGTTCTTTCTTTCGTTTTTTCTGTCTGTTCGTATTTCTTTTTTTCCGCATTCTCTCTTTCACTCTTTCCTTTCTTTCTTTCTTTCTTTCTTTCTTTCTTTCCCATTCTCTCACACCGTCTCTTTCTTTCACTATTTCTTTTCTTTTCTTTCTTTCTCTCGTTCTTTCTGCTTTTCGTCTTTATTTCTATTTCTTATTCACTCTTTAACAATCTATTCTTTCCCTCTTTCTCTCTCTCTCTTTCTTTCTTTCTTTCTTCACTGTTTCTTTGTTTCACTATTTCTTTCTTTTCTTTTCTTCTTTCTCTCGTTCTTTCTGATTTTCATCTTTATTTCTATTTCTCATTCTCTCTTTAACAATCTATTCTTTCTCTCTTTCTCTCTCTCTCTTTCTTTCTCTCTTTCTTTCTCTCTTTCTTTCTTTATTTTGATCACAGAATTTCTTTCTCATGACCAGTTTTCTTATCAGTATTTATCCTCACCGTCAACAAAGATGGAATATAGGAAAATTCCAGAAACAAACTAACCAGCCGCTCCTCTTGGCTTCACACATCTGTTCCTCATACCAGACACGAGGAGATAACACGATTCTTTGTATTCCTTAATTTCAAGATTCAACACCCACCATTCCTCCCTTAACCTCACAATCTCTCTCTCTCTCTCTCACTTTCCCCTATGACTATCAGGCTCCCTCTCGCTATTACATCTCCCCTTCTTTCACTATTTTTCTCTCTGTCTTAAACATTCTAAATCTGTATATTTATCCGTATTTACGTATATTTCCTATTACCTAAATTGCTAAAGCAAAAGTTTGTATATATATTTGTCATCCACATACAAGCCTGTTTCGCAGTATTAAAGCTCATTAGTGTGGACCGAATGCATGGTCATCAGTAAAAAAAAAAAAAAAAGCAGCCCAAAATGCCAAATACAGGTCGGGAATACTAGAATCAAGCAGGTACAAAAATTTAAATACCTGGGAAGTGTTATAACAGAAGACGGAAAGTGCGACACAGAGATCCAAAGGCGAATTGACATGGCGATGGAAGCATTCCAAAAGTTGAGTAAAGTATTAGAAAAACAGGACAATTTCGCCAGAATCAAAGAAGAGAGTATACTGGATTGCTATGTGATGTCAGTTCTTCAATATGGCAGCTGGACAAAGATGAAGGAAAACTTGAAGCAACTGAAATGCAGTTCTACAGAACGATGCTGCGAATATCATGGATTGAGCATGTGAGCAATGATAAGGTCCTAGAAATAATGGAAACGAAAAGGAAATTAATACTGAGCATCAGGAAGAGAGAACTGAAGTTCCTGGAACATGCAATAAGGAAAGAGGGCCTGGAGAAACTGATACTAACAGGCCAGATAGAGGGAAAAAGAGACAGGGGAAAGCAACGGATAACATATTTGAAGGACCTAATCAGGTGAATGATGGAACGAGCGTTGCATGGTGCAACAAGAGAAGGCGTGCTAAGAGCCACCATGGAAGGGACAGGGCATATATAAGAAAAAGAAGTGTTGCTAGACATCCACTTGCTTTTTGCCGGGATCGAAACTCTACTGATTTGGTGTCAGTCGGAGTCGTTAACGCCCTAAACCATAGGCGTATGGAATCAAAGAAGGGAAATTTTAGCGCGTTGCATACAAGCGGTGTATATACAAGCCAGTCACCGAAAGAATTCAATTCATTGCTGAGGGTAATGCATAAATCGCAGAAGTGGTAACTGTTCTTTTTAAAATTTTCCTCTCTAGAGCGCTCAATCGTGATGAGAGCATAAAGTGAATATTGAAGTCACCATCCACCGGCGACAGTCTGTTTCATGCTGATGCATATTGCCTGACAATTGCTTTTATCATGAAATTTTTGCCTCATGGCGTTGACTTCAATGTTCACTTTTATATTTACACATGCTCTATCCCTGATATCGTGCAATTTAATCCATAAATATCTTCTTCTTCTATATACCTTGTCTTTTCAGGAAGTAGGTGATCATGGCCTTCCACATCTCCCTATCACTGGTGGCTCTTAGCACGCTTTCTCCTGTTACACCACGCAATCCCCATTCTGTCATCCACCTACTCGGGTCCTTAAAATGTCATCCGCTGCTTTCCTCTGTCTCTTTTTCCCTCTTTCTGGCCTGTTAATATCAGATTCTCCAAGCCCTCCTTCGTCATTGCATGTTATAGGAACTTTATCTGTCTGTTCCTGATGCCCAATATTAATTTACTTTTAGTTTCTATCCTTTCCAAAACCTCATCATTGCTCACATGCTCGATCCATGATATCCGCAGCATCCTTCTGCAGAACCTCATTTTAATTGTTTCAAGTTTTCCCTCATCATTGATGAGATTGTCCAGCATTTACTGCCATATTGAAAAACTGACATCACATAGCAATCCATTACTGTTTTCTTTATTTCTATCGAAAATTTCCTGCCACTTAATACTCTACTCAACTTCTGGAACGCGTCCTTAGTCATGCCAATTCGCTTTCGGATCTCTTTGTCGCATTTTCCTTCTTCTGTTAGAACACTTCGTAGGTATTTAAGTTTTTGTACCTACTTGATTTCACTATCACCTGCCTATATTTTGCATTTTGGGCTGCTCTTTTTGCTGATGACCATGCATTCGGTTTCCTTGCAGTTTATTTGTAGTTTTTGACTGTCACACTCTTCAGCTACCGTCTGTAGGAGGTATTGTAGTTTTCTTTTCGTGTCTGCTATAAGCACTATATCATCTGCATACCTTATGTTATTCAAATTGTGGTCTCCGATGACAAATCTAGGATCCTCAGAATAGTCTCGATAGCATACCTTAAAACTATATTTCATCATATATATATATATATATATATATATATAATCAGTTTCATTTTTGATCATGTATATAAATACTTGTCAGAATATAAAAATTACCTTGGTAACGTCCCACAAAGGTCGAAATGTGTCAGATAAAATAAGTTTTTATTTCATCTTTATTCATATTGCCCCTTTACAGATATACTCTAACAGAATGTTTTTATATAACTGAATGTATGCGCATATGTTTGGATTAGCAGTTTAAGAAATCGTTTAAAAATATCTATTTTCTGGCAGGAACAGAACCTGCATACTCCCAACACCGAGGAGATGCCATCTTTAGATCAGACCTGTCTTACCAATCGACCTCCGAAAGATTTCTTGAGTGGCAAGATTTAATTAAATCTTTATATAGATATTCTTCTGATTCCTTTTATCGAACGATTGATATCTGCGCAGATTGTATCGAATGTAAATAAATTCAACCGAAGACAATATTACGGAATTATACAGATATTTACGAAACTGGCATTAGCCGAGATATTGAATTTTTATTTGATTAATATGAGAATTTTTAATAGATACTCGTATTTGAATTCTTATACGAGTATCCATTAAAAATAATTTTAAACAAATAAAAATTTAATAATAACCATATAACTATCTAATAATAATAATAATAATAATAATCTGTAAAAAATAATATGAATGAAAACAAAATAAAAACTTATCTTAGCCGACACATTTCGTCCTCTGTGTGACTTTATGCAGGATTTTATATACTCAAACAAGCACAAACAACTAAATCAATAAAGGAACCATATTTCCTTTGTCTTCAAGAAAAAATTGAAATCATTAAATATACAAACTTTTAAACCAGAAGCATGAAACCACAGCAAACTCCAAACACATTAAAGAACTAAACTTGCAATGATGCTGAAGAATACTGCACAAGCCAAAACTAGGACTCCACCTAGAGACAATAAACCTTTATAGTACTAACAACCCTCTTATATCAAATCTTACCTATTACACACCACGAACTATAAGCAAATCTAATTTAAAGTTTTATAGAAAAAAGTAATTTCCTAAATTCAAAATTAAGGTTGAATATACAAAATTAGATTAATTATAAAACTGTGCTTAAATACAAAAATATTCTATAGTTGTACAAATAAACATTAAAGATAGGGCCAATCCCATCATTTTCAACCCTTATTCTCCGCTTCTAATAAAACCAAAGAATAAAGGTTAGCCAGGCGGTCATAAAACACACTTTCATGAATCAACTATATCCCCTACCTACACCACTTTCTTCAAAATTTTAACGGGCAATTTACAAGACTTATTCCCTTATCACTAACCCCCACCAACATCCCACACACAACTCCTAAATATAGGAAAAGAGGTTTTCCATTCCTTTCCACACCACCTGATGAGACATTGGAAGTCCAATGTCGAAACAAAATGAACAATTTTTACTGGATATATATAAAAAGAATTTGTACATGTTCTAAAATACAGTATACTAGCAGTATAGCCCGGCGTTGCTCGGGTGTAATGAAAGCTTTAAAACTAATCCATGATCCTGGAGCTCAGACTCTTTGGACGTTGACACGAAAGACTAAAACGCAGTAGTTGTTTCCATTTAAAGCGAAACCGTAGACTGAAAAAAAAATGAATGGATGTAAGTCAAATTTTGATTTCCTGGTATCGATATCAAATATGATTTTTTTTCGTCGTAAACTGAATTATATATATATATATATATATATTATCGATTTTCTGCACTATTGTAAGAACTGCAACCTTGAAACTTCTGAATGTCGTTCCTTATGTCTTTGTCTATGAGTGTATCAAATTTGATTAAAATCGGACCACTCCTTCTATAACCCGATTTTTTCGATTATCGATTTTCGATATTTATCGGGGATACCTCGACACAAAACCTAGTTAAGAACACTCGCAGACGCTTATAGTACAACTGTGTAAATTTTCTAGAAAATCGGTCCAGCAGTTTCATAGTCTGTAGCTAACGGACACACACACACACACACACACACACACACACACAAAGTTCCATTTATAAATTAGTCTAGATAACGTTCCCTTTGTACAAAGCCGAGGAGCCATTCAAGTTTACCCACCCAGATACTGATCAAGTTCAACGTTGCTTAACTACGGTACTTGTACGAGAACTATTGTTCCAACGTGATAATTAATGCAAAGTCTGAAGAGCTTTCGATTGAGACGTAAGCCTTGTGGGATGCTTGCATTGATCATCTGTACATCGGAAGAAAAGCCGTTAAGAACTACCTTCTGAAATCAACGGGTTATGAAGTACTTTATAGTAGAGAAGACTTGTCCAGCGATTACAAAAATGTATTATTACTATAAACGTTATATTTAGTGGGTACACGTGATAAAGTAGGTATTCCTTAAAAAAGAAAAAAAATTGAAATTGATCCCTACCTACCTAGAAAAGAAAATGTTTAGCAAAAAAATGAGACTCTATTTCTCTTAAATCAGGCAAACCAACTCTAAGCCAGGAATTTTTTTACCAATTAGTTACAGGAAGCTATAACAGCAAAACGGGACAGTTGACCTATTACGCCATTTGAAACATTAAAACATTTGAAACATTAAAACATTTGAAACAAAATGAACATTACGCCATTTCATGTGCGTAGTGATATCATGAATGACGACTCAAATTGAGAAATCGCCGACTCGAGTTCGAATTCCACTCGGTATTTTACATTTACTTAGGTGCAAATGTTAGTGAAAGGTAGAAATACATCTCTTCTCCTCGTAGCTATGGTTTAGATAACAGGACAGACAACCAAACTACCGTAGAAAGTAACAGTAGCCAACTGCGGAAATATCTCCTGCCAAGATAGTTCTAAATCGAAACATGGCAAAATTGCTCAATCATGTCTCACAAATGGCACTTAACTGACTGACAGACCGACCAACAGACCCTACCTCTTAAGTATCTTTTAGATATAAGATTTCAGTAATAAGAAATCATATCAAACAACAGGAAATATTTTTAAGTCTGTTTATCTGCCTATCACAGTCAGTTCATTATCTATCTATCTATCTGAGTCTGTTCCATGTCTATCTATCTATATTGCCTGTTATATATATATATATATATATATATATATATATATATATATATATATATCACTCTGTGCGACATGTTTTATTCCAGAAAATGCTTAGTGAAAACATAATTGGTTACTATCGTTTCCGGTTTCATAGGAGTTTACAAATTTGAAGATGACTGCTGACAATAGTGACCACGTAAGCACATTTTTTCACATAAATTTTTTCCAAATCCCAATTCATGTGTTACAATTTAATGTCACTATTAGTGTAATCACATTTGTTTTATTTTTTTTTTAATAGTAAATCTCATTCTTAATCATCAATCTGGGCCCTTTAGGGATCGCACAGTCTAAATTTGCATCTGACTTTTCTATTTTAAAATTATCGTTGGTGTCGATAAGCAGTGGTTCTTATCCTTCGTCAACTGCTTGTGCCACTCACAAACACCAATATATGAAAAATTCTTTTCAACTGCAGTATAGCTCATCGTAACCGTTTTATATTAGGCATTAAACGTTATTTTTGAAGCCGCGTCTTTCAGAGCAGTGCAACCTAGTGTTTAGTATGGTACGCCTGACCTACTTAACCACGGAAATCAGTCGTTTTGGTAAGGCCAAATTTCGTATTTTCAATCGAAATTTCTTCTGTCATAGATTGCCCTAAACATGTCTGTAAGGCGTATCGGTATACCGCCTGACCAAGAAAATTACATTTTGGCATTAAATGACAATTCCAATGAGGAGTTTATACGCTGTAAAACAAATATTGCACTATAATCGCTTGAGTGTCAGTCAGTTAAGTTTCATGCGTGATACACGCTTTGGACGATCATGTCTCGAAAGAGAATAACTGGCTGGGCAGAAGATTATCCAACAGTGGGTTGCCATTGCTTTCTGCGGTTGACTGGTTGCCAGCCAAGGCTATAGTATACAATCTGTCCTATTATTTAACCCATAACTAGAGGGAAGAGACAGATTAATACTTTTCCCAAAGGTATTTGTGCGTAAGTGTATGCAAGGAATTTAACTGGAATTCGAACTCGGCTCCCCGATTTCTCGTTCTGAGTCGTTATCCACTGCACCACAACGCACATCATTTTGTACAAGATATAAAAGCCTGAAAAATATCCATTTTTTTCAATAATTGGATATAAAATACCGCTGTGTAATTTTGCATCAATTTAATATTTGCAATTGGAAAATAAGATAAAAATACTGACACATTAGCAAATTGGAAGATTGAACTTTTGACTCGCTCGGACGTCGTAGTTTTGTGCTGATTAGGTTGAGTTCGCTTTTCAGAAAAATTAGTTAACTCATCTCAGATGACCTTTGACCGGACAACTCAAATAATGCCAAATCTATAAACGCCTTGAACGAGCGCAAAGGTGATACAAAGCTTATTAAGCAAATGACACCGGTGTCAAGACAAAGATCCCGAAGACTAATTAAAAATATACCGAATCATTTTATTTAGTTTACAGTACGAAGTCTGTTATTGGAATTTATAGCTTATTGATATATTTCACCTTCTTCTTATGTGCTGTGTCCTCTCTGGTTGCAGGCGATTATGGCTCTCCACAATTTCCTGTCCGTTGTAGTTCTTAATAAATGTTATTTCATTATGATTGCTCCTAAATCCTGTTCTGCCGTACGTTTAGACAAGCTCACAGAGTAATCTGCTTTCCTCTGTCCCTTTTGTCTCACCTAGATGGTGAAAAGGAAATTAACACTGAGTATCGGGGAAATACTGCTAAACTTCCTGGGACATGTAATGAGGAAGGAAGGTGTGGAGAATCTTATACTCACAGGCCGGATAGAGGGAAAGAGAGTAAGGGGAAAGCGGCGTGTAACATACTTGACGGGCTTGAGCAGGTGGATTGCATTTTAGGGGTTGGTGGTATAACAGGAGAAAGCGTGCTAAGAGCAACCAGGGATAGGGAGACGTGGAAAGCCATGATCGCCTAGGTCCTAAAAGGACAAGGCACAAAAAAGAAGATGGTCAAATATGTAAGATAGTGCACGCGAGGCACAGAGTTCAAATTTTGGGAAAGACTGTGGACGTATATGTCACACGAAGGTTGACGGCAAGTCCAGTGCGTACTAGCCTTTGAGCGGGGATGGCCAAGCGTGATTAGGGGCCCTGGACAAGTGATTTGTGACTGTCGCTATTTTATCAGCATTTCTTCTTTTTTTTTTTTAACCGAAATCTATATCAGTTAATTGCCATACGCGATACATGTCTCGAAGTGACATGACCAACTGTGCAGAATATTTTCCCCCTGGTTTGTCATTACTTTCTGCGGTAGATTATTTGCCGACCAAGGTAATAAAACCCAACGTGTAATGTCATTTAACCCATAGACGGAGGAAGAAGAGACGAATAAATACCTTTCCCAAGGTTGTTTGCGTGTAAGTGAATGCAAAGAATTTACCTGGATTTCGAACTCGGCTCACCCATTTCTAGTTCTGAGCCGATATCCACTGCTGCACAATGCACATCCGACATTTATATACGTTACTAATTAAAGTTTAATTAAACTGATTATCATGGATTATGAGGGTTTTTCTTTGTCCAAATCCTTGAATTTGTTTTACCTATACTAAGTCTTAAAATATATATTTATAAATTTCACAATTTTTATCTATAATTTTATTTTATCTACTCGGTTGAGAAATAATTCATAAAAATAAATCTTCACAAAAAAGCAACTTCCATCATTTTTTGCCAACGGTATAACATAAATATGTACATCTTCGTCTACTGCTAGGTAACCAATGATGTATTTTATCTGCATCAAATGGAAAACAGAATTTGCAAATCTGCAGAGAAATAAATTATGAGTTTTTTTTTAAATGTTTTAACTGTCATTATAACCACTCTTTATAACTGACCTTGATTTTAATTTGAATGGATTGATTCTACTTTTGAATGGATTGATTCTACTTTTGAATGGATTGATTCTACTTTTGAATGGATTGATTCTTACTTTTGAATGGATTGATTCTTCTTTTGAATGGATTGATTCTTCTTTTGAATGGATTGATTCTTCTTTTGAATGGATTGATTCTTTTCTTTTGAATGGATTGATTCTTCTTTTGAATGGATTGATTCTACTTTTGAATGGATTGATTCTACTTTTGAATGGATTGATTCTTCTTTTGAATGGATTGATTCTACTTTTGAATGGATTGATTCTTCTTTTGAATGGATTGATTCTACTTGTGAATGGATTGATTCTACTTTTGAATGGATTGATTCTACTTTTGAATCAACATTGCATGTACTGAGCTTTGCATTTAGGGTTCTTCTGATAAAAAGAATTTTTCTCTCCTGTTAAAATTCATCCCAGAAAACCTACAGGATTTTGATTCTATCTTTCAAAAGTTTCTGTTGCATTCTCTTCTCTTGTTTGGTGCAGATTTAGGCGTAAAAATTGTGAGAAGGTGGAAAATAATTACTCACCCACAAGAATGTGAGATGGTTTTGAACTCTATCGAGACTGGAACGGGAAGATTAAGCACCTCCCACAACTATATTTTTATACTGGGGAAAGGAGGCTGATCTGGCTGTTGTAAAGATATATCAAGGCTGACCGCCTGCAGTATCTCTCTCACCGGCGTGACGTGGCATCACTGTGCCTCTTCTATAAATACTTTCATGGCTTCTGCTCTGACGAACTTAAAACACTGGTGCCTCCTAGATGTGAATTTGCACGAGATACTAGATTGGCAACTAGGTCCCATCCTTTAACAGTGAAACCGATGAAATGTTATCGCAATTTCTACTCCAACAGCTTCTTTTCTCGCACTTACCGCCTGTGGAATTCCCTACCGCATGCTTGCTTCTCCGATGGCTACAACCTCCAGGAGTTTAAATGTAAGGTCAATAGACACCTCCTAACACACTAACTCACACCCACTCTCTCCAACTCTCTCCCTATGTACATCCTAAGTTATCTATCACCCTCCTTCTGACATTTCCTATACCCAATCGCTCTGTGTAACCCCCTGCGCTATAGTGGCAGTGGAATGCCTTGCTTGGGGTGACACGATTAGAAAAGTCTCGACATAACTATTGTTTCTGTTCGGCTTGCTTTTCCTTTAATTGGACTATTCTATCTTTGAGTAGCCATTGCTGAATACAAAATTAAAAGTAACTATTCTCTTCACTGCTTACAAATTCTGCAATCCAGTGTGAAATCTAATTTTGACCAATAGGAAACAAGATTGACCCCGTACTGAAGGAAAAAGATGAAGCCAAAATTCGCGATCCCATGTTAATTTTCTAGCCAATGAAAGGAAGTGATTTACAAAACTAAGAGAAGTTAGTAAGCCAGTGTGAAAAACGTCTTTTACTATGAAATAAAGAAAGTCGAATCAGTCAGATAGGAGCAGAAATCAGAGAAAACAATGCCAAAACATGATAAAAATAATTTCCAATCCACTGAACCAGACGTCTCATCACCACACATTCATTTTTTTCCCTTTCTTGCATGCTATTCCTCTTTATCTCTTTGAACCTTTACACATTTAAGATCACCTGCTACATACTAAATGCTATTTCTCTCATCAAAATAAATTCAACATTTATATACACAAATGAGAGAACTTTTTATATTTTTATCGACAAGAACGCCTTGCAATATCGCTGGCTCCTATCCATCTTAGAGCATGCTTTCAACCTTCTTCCTATTTCATTATTGATCCCACAAAGAACACGCATAGAAATTTTAATCGCTACATATTTGACAATTCCGCACTGTTCTGATACAGCGAATTCTTCCTCTCCAGTTAAAATTCAGCCCACAAAGCACAGTTGATTTTGATCTTTTTTTTTTTTTTAATTTCAATTGAACATTCTTCACTTGTTTAGTGCTGAGTTCAAAATTAGTTTTACGGAGCAAGTTGGCTCAACTAGAATTTAAGTTAAAATTGTGTCTCGGGCATTAACTATTATCTCTACTTTTAATCTTTAGTCGCTTTCAATTATGCCCAAACGACATCGATTTTTTCTTTATCACAGGCTAATGGTCTGTTTCTCCTTTGTTACCTTCATCTTTCTTTCAAACGAGTTATCTATTCAATTTTTTTTACTATTAAGTTTTTAGATATTATCTCCATAAACTCAAAACATCTATCGCGCTATTAGTGCTTCAACAACGTTGTATCATAGATCTCTTTATTCTGTTCTAAAGAGGTTTGTTGTTAAACTGTCGTAAACCTCAATCTATTACCTCGAAATATTTCTGGTTCATCTCTCTTTTATGTGGCGTGTTCGTTCAAGACGTAGGCATTCATGGACCTCCACTTACCTCTATCCCTTGTCTCCCTTAACAATGTTTTCTTGGTATCTCTTTCAAACCTTGCTCCGCTATCCACCTGTTTCAACATATTGTTCAGATTAAGATTCTAAAGGGCTGAAACGCTTGTGATGTCTGGTGTATTAGCTGTTATTTCTGCGGTTAATAACAATTAAATTGATATCAATCAAGTTCGGTTTCAATCAAATCTCGAACAACATCGATTTTTTTCTCTTACAAACTGATAATGATGATTTATCGATTTGTCCATCATCTTCAACTCTGTGCCTTTGTAAATTAACGAGTTCTTTTGCGGAAAATTAAGTCAATAAACTTTTTTCAATGGACCAATTAATTCAACGGGCTTTCAACCTAGTTTTATCTAAAATTTTATTTTAACACATCATTCAATAAGTCCCGGGCTTGACATATAGATGGCGCTACTAATAAAAAGTCCATATAATTTTTATGAAGTACTAATCTTCAAATGACATGTGACAAAATTTGAGCCCAATCGGATTATTAATTTACAAATTACAGTTATTTAAGTGAAGCTACTGTTGTAAATTTTAAAAAAATGGAAAAATCTGAATTTCGTATGTCGATAAAGCATTGCTTTCTGATGAGGAAAATATTGTTCAAGCAAAACCAATAGCTTGATAACTACTATTCGGACTCTGCTCCGTCGGAAACAAAGGTTACGAGATTGTATAGTGACTTCAAACGCGGTCGTACAGACACAAATGTTACTGATCGTTCAGGTCACCCAAAATTGGCAGTTATCCCGAAAAACACCAAAAAAGAAAAAATACCCCCCAAATCATTTCGGCCGATAGTAAATTGAAGTTGCGTGAGAAAGCACTGGAGTTGAGCATGTCTGAAGGCAGTGTATTCACCATTTTTGCATGAGCATTTGTCAATGAGAAAGCTGTGTTCACAGTGGGTGCTGCGTTTGCTCACAGTCGATAAAAAACAACAACACATCGACGATTCAGAGCGTTGTTTACAACTTTTTCAACGCAACAAGGAGTTTTTGCATATGTGACAATGGATGAAGCACTTCACTCCGGTGTCATATCGGCAGTCATCTGAGTGAAGAGCAGGAGGTGAAATCCGTCCAAATTGACCAAAGACGCATACATTAGCAGGCAAGGTTTTTTGGCCTCCGTATTTTGAGATGCGAAAGGTATTTTTTCATCGATTACCTTGAGAAAGGAAGAACCAACACTAGCGAATATTATATAGCATTAGTGGTGCGTTTAAAAGAAGAAATGGCCAAAAAATCGGCCACAAATGAAGAAGAAAAAAGTGATCTTTCTCTAAGACAACACAGCTTGTTACAAGTCGATCGCAACGATGGCAAAACTACATGAATTGCACTTCGAATTCCTTCCGCATCCACCTTATTCTCTAGATCTGGCCCCCAGCGACTACTGGCTGTTTGCAGACATCAAAAGAGTGCTTTAGGAAAAGGGATTTAGTTCTAATGAAGAAGTGATATCAGAAACTGAGGTGTATTTTGAGGCCAAAGACATAAAAAGGCATCAATATGTAGAGAAGCGTTGGAATGAGTGTATCACCCTAGAAGGAGACTTTGTTAATGGATAAAGCCAAGTTTTACCTAAAAGCTGTTGTTTCGATATTTAGGCCCGGGATTTATTGAGTGAGGTGTTAGTTCTTGTTTCAGATTTGACAGTGTTCAGGCTGCTCCAAAAAGGATTGTTTTACCATCACACACGTTTCGACTTGAAGGCTCATTGTAAATCATTGCGATTTCTCATCTTTAGTATGAGTGTTTATTTCTAAGCTTGCCAATCTGCTCAGGCCTCTGTGTGTGTGTGTGTGTGTGTGTAACAACTACAGAATCAGTCACTGGTTTATACTTAACTATCCTGATCGGGCCTTAATTACAGTTTCACTATACGCCCAATCTGGGACACATACGGTTTTGAATTTAGAGTTGACCTTCTCCTATACTGGTTGCCAACTAAGGCTAGCATGTTCAATCTACCAGACTTTAATTCACGTCTTAGTTGAGTTTTTACCTCTCCAAATGGATATCGGCTCAGATTGAGAAATCGGGGAGCAGAATTCGAATTATAGTCGAATTCAATATATTCACTTACGTCCAAATTTCCTAGCTCTGGGTAAATGGCAATAAGGATTGGCGGCTTCCTGTGGAAAAATCTTCAAACGTTATCTTCACACATGCATTCTAGTCTATTTTTATACTTACATAATGTTTTGATCCAAGTTTTGGGGTTAACAGGTGCTACCACCCTGGACCAGGGCGGACCTAGGAACAGTAGCTATTAAAATGTGGCTTTACGCTCCTTAAAACCTTCTAATCAGATGCTTAGCTGCCAGATGTAGTTTATCGTCATACCCAGGACGAGTCAATTCTAATTTTTTTATTAAGTTTTAATAAAAGGAAAACATAAACGCTTCTTATTTCTTCTTTATCCTATCATTCTATTAGATTCTCGTCCACATTTTATCCCATTTCATGACCTCGTAATTTTAATTAAGCTTATATCCGATTTTATTAAAAATCTATAATTAATATCGTATATGTTAGACACCTATATTTTAATTTTTGTAATTAATATAGGATTTTAAGAAAGGAGCGATTTAATAAACTAGAAGAGTAAAATGATTGCATGCATTTTAATCTTTTAATGGAATATGTGGGTGTTGGAATGAGAAATTCACGGGGTATGTGGGTGTTGGAATGAGAAATTGGAAAGCCAAATTCGAAGTCCAGTCAGGTTCATTACATTAACTGACAGAGAAGATGTTCAGACGAATAATATTCCTTAGTTTAACCAGATCTAACCCTGACGGTTAGGACCCGTCATGCTTCGCACACTGTAACGAACCACCCCAATTCCCTTCATATTCGATTAGTCAGATGCAATTTGCATTCGTACGGTTTCTTCCCACTAATCGCAGTTTCTTTAATCCGACTCACAAAAGTATGCTCTTCGAACACCACAATCTTAACCAGCCAATGTCTAGAGCTAACCGTTATCGTCTCTTCATATTGCCCTTTAACCATCTATCTCTATTGGCTCTTAGGTCTTTCACATGATAAACATCATTTTTTTTTAAATTATCATTCTCTATTAAAACCGCTTTTTCTGCATTTTCTCGACATATCCTTCCTTCATGTTTCAATGTGTCAATGCGTTACAAAGGATAGACTGAAGAATTTGCCAATTTGTATCAGATAAAGACTCGAAATTTGGAAAGATCGCCAGACATAGGTGAGTAAAATAAAATAAAAAGTGAATATACCGAAATCGACATTCATCGCCACCTCCCCACACAGGAAAGTACAAATAGAAACAATGTTAAAATAAAGAGCTTTGAGAGGAATAACTGGGCGTTTCCCACACAATCAGTAAAAAGCGATTAACGGAAGCAACAACAATAGCAACAATAAAAGGCAACAATGAAATAGAGATCTGTCCGATATGGGCTTGTGTCGGTTGCACTGTTGCGCCGACGGCCAACCGTCTGAGATTCGATCACTTGTATTGACGATAGCCGAGTGGGAAGAGGAAGGCAAATCGTAAATCACTGTGGCAATAACGACAGAAGTCTGGGACCCTGGGAGACGTTGACGCGCAGGCGACTGCTAAGCCTTTCAGGTTGTTCTGTCTTTTGGTCGCGTGTTCTCATACCCAGTGAAGAAGCAGGGACTTGGGTCGAGCCGCACGGCCGTCAATGATGAATACACGTGCCAACAATTACAGTCTCTACGCGAAACAAACTGGCAATCCGTTTCCAGTGTTGTTGTTTCTTTGTTTTTTAACCAGTCGTACAAAATGTAGTCATTGCGTGACACATAAATTTTCTATAAACTGCAAGTGGGAAGGAAATGCATGTTCATGACAACTTATAAAGGCATTTTCATTTTGGATGGGCATTAGTTTTATATTTTTTATTTATATTTTTTCTTCATTATTTTTCTCCTGTTTCCTCCTCCTCCTCCTCCTTCTTCTTCTTTTACCGTATACCTTATTTTTCATCTTCGTTTTTACCTTCGTATACATTCTTCTTTCGTATATATTCTTCTTCTTCTTTTTTTACCGTATATCTTATTTTTCTTTTTCGTTTTTATCTTCGCAAACATTCTTCTTCCGTATTCATTCTTCTTCTTCTTCTTCTTCTAACGTATCGCTTATTTTTCTTTTTCGTTTTCATCTTCGCAGACATTCTTCTTCCGTATACCTTCTTCTTCGTCTTTCTCTTCTTCATCTTCTTGTTCTTCTACCGTATACCTCATTTTTCTTTATCGTTTTTATCTTCGCATACATTCTTCTTTCGTATACCTTCTTCTTCTTCTTCGTCTTTCTCTTCTTCATCTTCTTGTTCTTCTACCGTATACCTCATTTTTCTTTATCGTTTTTATCTTCGCATACATTCTTCTTTCGTATACCTTCTTCTTCTTCTTCTTCTTCTTCTTCGTATACCTATTTTTTTCTTCGTTTTTATCTTCGCATACATTCTCTTCCGTATACATTATTCTTCTTCTTCTTGTTCTTCTTCTTCTACCGTATACCTTATTTTTCTTCTTCGTTTTTATCTTCGCATACATTCTTCTTCCGTATACCTTCTTCTTCTTCTTCTTCTTCCTTCTTCTTTTTCTTCACCGTATAATTTCTTTCTTCTTCTTCGTTTTTATGTTTGCAAACATTCTTCTTCCATATACCTTCTTCTTCTTCTTCTTCTTGTTCTTCTTCTTCTACCGTATACCTTATTTTTCTTCTTCGTTTTTATTTTCGCAGACATTCTTCTTCGGTATACCTTCTTCTTTTTCCGTATACTTTATTTTTTGTTCTCCTTCTGTTTCTTTTCTTCTTCTTCTTCTTCTGTATACCCTATTTCTTCTTCTTCTTCTTCTTAAACATAGTTAATACCAAATGGAGGGTGGTTAGATTTCGGGTGGATATACAAAGCATTGTTATTTGCTTTTTTCTATGGTTGGTGTATATCCTTCTCCAGATTTAAGGTTACATCGAGGAAATCTACTTTATTTATATTTGTATTAATAGTTACTTTTAAATTAAGGTTTTTTAATTCTTTGTGTATCATCTTTCTAATTTTATCTATTTTAAAATTTGTGGCATTTCTTACTATCATAAGCCCACCATCCCTATACAAACCAATGTCTTCAGTATCTACTTCCTTATAAGTCGTGAGATAAATAAATAGATATTAGAAAGATGGGATAATGATTGTAGGAAGTAAATTAGAATAAAAATTAAAATGTTATTTATAAATTAAAGGTTTTGAAAAAATTAAAATTAAATAAGTACTGATAAAAAGAGTAAATTTACTCAAAATCCCCTTTAAGTTTGAATAAAAATATAAAAAAAAATCTCTTTTTTTCAAGGTCTCTTTCCTGGTTTCTATGAGAAGAGGTCAAAATATGGAGAAAGCAGAAAGGACATTTTTTGTACAAAAATGGATACATCAAATGTAATAAGATATAATGAGAAGCAATATAAATAAAAATAAAATTAGGTTAAAAGTCGGTTGACACTTTAACCGTTAGGGATGAAAAAAGATAAAAGAAAAAGAAAGGAATAAAGAAAGTATGTATTTCCTAAAAATAGAAACTACTGACCAAATTTCAAAGGGAATCTTTATTCTAATTAGTTAAAAGGAACACACACATAGATTTTATATCTTTCCACATAAATAAATAGCAAACCGATTGCTTTTTGCATCGATATTAATTTAATTTCCTAATAATTAATCTAAAATTCCTTAAAATAGTTGTTTTAATTTAAACTTATGTTCAACCTGTTTATTTTGTATTAATGCCGTCATAGATTTAAATTTAATGTTTTAATAACTGATCTAAAATTAAAATTCCTTAAAATAGTCATTTTATTTCTTCCTATTAGTCATATAATTTAATTATCTTATATAATAACTTTCCATTCTTAAATCTATTTTCCTACTTGATTTAATTTTTTAATTATTTTTAACAGTTTATTTTGATATTAACGTTATTCGTAAGCCTTTAACAGTGGTTGTGTAAAGCCGTTATTTCTTCTGAACCATTTCTTTTTTTCTTATTTTTATTTTAAATTTTTTTTATTGTATCGATTTTCGCTTCTCTCCTCAAAGTGGAAACCTACAGACAATAGCCGATAGAGAGGATCTGCCCAGTTTCTTTTTCCCCCCTAATGTTACTTCCTTTTTTAACACACACACACACACACACACACACACACACACACACACACACACACACACACACACACACACATAAACAAATAAATTTATTTTCTCATAATGTTTTGTTCTTGCTAATGATAAGGATATTAAATTTACTCTTCAAAATGGCCATCCAATTTTCGAAAAGTTGAATTTTATATACGTACATGTCACTTTTGATTGTTCTGGATTGTATGCATCAATGATAAACTTTGTTAGTAACACAGTATAATATTTGGGGGTGTAGACTTTTGCAAAGACATTTTTATAAGTTATATGATTTTAAGAATCTGTGTGAAATTTTTAAAGTGTAATTTTTATTTCAAAGGAAAGTGTGATGGATCTGCTTATTATTTAACAATCATTGGAATTGAATAACTGTGTTGTTCCTTGATAAATTATTCAAAATATATAAATTTTCAAAGGGGGTGTAGATTTTTGCAAGCCACTAATATATATATATATATTATAAGTTATAGTTTAGAACATGCACAAATTATAAATTACTACAAAAGTGTACATTTTGTTTCGACATCGAAAGAACAATGTCTCATCAGGTAGTTAATAATGATGGTAATCATTATCAACTACTAATTAAACTACCTGGTGAAACATTGTTTTTTCGATGTCGAAACAAAATGTACACTTTTGTTGTAAATTATAATTTGTACATGTTCTAAACTATAATTCATAATAAATATTCATAGCTCTACTTCTATATTGAGCACTGTTTAAATTTTAATGTTTTGAACGTTGTTAATCTTTTCTTTGCGCTTTATTCACTTGGATATTTAAATATATGTATATATAAGTGTGTGTGTGTGTGTGTGTGTGTGTGTGTGTGTGTGTGTGTGTGTGTGTGTGTGTGTATGAAAGTGATTGAGTGTAGTATTAAATAGCTAATCTTCTTAATTTTAAAATTGAATGGCGAGCTGTAACTGACAAATTCTATGCTAATAGTTTCTTTTTGGTCTCGCACTTTTCGCTTGTGAAAATATCTTCTTCTTCTTCTTCTTCTCCACGTCTTTCTTTTTCTTCTTCTTCTTCTCCACCTCTTTCTTTTTCTTCTTCTTCTTCTTTACTCCTGTTTTTTATCGTTCTATCTCCTGTCTTTTCCTATATTATCCCACAATCAGTAACCGCGTGCGTCTTAGTAGCTTTATTACCTTGCTTAAGGCAAAATGATTTAAACGAAAATAATGAAACCTTACCGCCAATCTAGTCAGTCAGTTAAATGCCATACGTGAGACACGCTTGGGCGACCACGTCTCGAAAGAGACATGACTGACCGGGCAGAAGATTATCCCGCAGTAGGTTGCCATTGCTTTCTGCGGTAGACTGGTTGCCGACCAAGGCTATAGAACCCAATCTGTCCTGTTATTTAACCCATAACTGGAAGGAGTAGACGGATTGATACCTTTCCCAAGGGTATTTGTGTGTAAGTGAATACAATGAATTCAGCTGGAATTCGAACTACGGCTAAATCCATATAGTCTCCGGACCAAAATGTTTAGTTTAAAACGTGTAATGTGCGTGCCAACCGCAATATCAGTTTCGCTTTCATTTTTTATTGTTTTCCTGTTCTGTGTACAAAGGTTACGTGGATTCATTTCGGCTTTCAAACACTTCTTCGTTTTATTGCTCTCTTTCATAAAATATTTTTACACTTATTCTTCTTATTATTATTATGATTATTATTACACATTTTATCTTCAACAATTTTTCATTCATTTTTACTTTCTTCATCTTCATTTTCCTTCATCTTTTTCTTCTTCGTCTTTTTTGACGACTTAATTTGCTTTTCCATCTTTATCCGAAATTTCTTTTATTTTTTTCATTGCGATTCTTCATTTGTTACTTCTTTATACCTCTACGTTTTTAGCTTATTCTCCTTCTTTCCATTTATTTTTCTACTCCTCCTCATCATCATCATCTTCTTTTTCTTCTTCTTCATCACCACCAGACCGACCACTACCACCACCGCTATCATTACTTGGTATTCTTTTTATATCTTTTTTCCTTCTCTCCTCCGTATTAATATCCTCATCGCTCTATTTTTCTCGTCCGCCATTAAAAACTTTTGTGTTCAGATTTTGAGTCCCAAGAGTTTTTTCCATCAATTTACAGACTTATCGATGGCATACAATTTACATTGTCGCTTGTAAAAGCTCCAATGAAATCAAATCAAATACAAATAAATAAAACAAAATAGAAGAAAGGACGATTGTCGTAAAATTACGCCGATTTACTTCATGTAAAAGTTATATATATATATATGTATATATATATATATATATATATATATAACACCTACCGTTTTCAAAGAAAAGTAACACCTAACTCACATCCAGAAGCTTCCCCTTCAAGGCATATCCTGCTTTTAATTGATAATTTTTGGGTTCGATTTTTTTTCATTGAACATCGAAAGATGAATATAAGTGTTTTTTTTTATTGTTTCTCTAATCTTAATAAAATGTTAAAAACATATCATAGCATGAACCATAAAATAATTACAGCCAATGAGGGAACCTATATTTTTGACAGTTTCCAATAAAAGCTATTATCTCAAGTTTACCTTAAGTAATAAAAATGTAATCTAAAGGCAAGTGCTTAGGTAAATAAAATGTATGTGAGCAGGTGGTTTTACCAGGTGGGACACAACCAGACACCATTAAGTCGTTCCAGTTCTTTTGTGGACAATGTATATGCAAAACGGATCAAAGTCTTCTTGTGGGATTTCACCTAAAATTCTATCGTGGGTATTGGAAAATTTTCAAAAAGACTAGATTTCAGGAAGAGATAATTATTACTTCTTACCAATGGAATATGGAGGGTGATTTGCAAAAATGTGAGTAGCAAGACGAGTCCTAGCCATAGATGTTAGAACTGGCAAAAACAAGTAATGCAGTATATCTGAGTACTTCCCATGAAAGTAACGATACATCAATGACAGTTCTTTTTAATCATTTCGCCCCAAGTAAGGCGATACCGCCACTGATGTGCAGGAGGCTCCATAAAAGGTAAAGTTTTAAGCAGGAGGAGAATGAAAACAAAGACGAACCAGCTACAGGGAAGCGAAAGAAAAAGAGCAAGAGAAGGATGTGAACACAGGAGTGAAGACAGTTGGGAAGGTAGAGAGAAAGGAAAAGAACAAGATAAACGGAGTGATGTAGAAAGGGCTGGTATTAAGTGGATAAGAGATGGGAATTGATTTTGAATTTAAATTCCTGAAGGTTGTAGCCGTCAGAAAGTAAGTATATGGAAGAGAGTTCCATAGGCGAGAAGCGCGAGAAAAGAAGCTGATGGAGTAGAATGTCGCCTGCATTTGGTCGATCTAACTGTAAAAGGGTGGGACCTTGTTGCCAGTCTGGTTGCCCGAGGCTTGCCACATCTCGTCTGCTCAAATATAACAGCAGTAATTCATTTTGTAACTAGTTTGATTATCGAAGCATTGAATGTAAGCAGCCAGTTTTTCCCTATGTCAGATGAATGATGCTATTACTTATTTAACTAGACGTTGCAATCCCTTCCCCATCATTTTTGTTCTCTTTAGTAAGGACAATTACAAAATATTGCATTCACGTTTTATATGCATTCACATTTACATAATGTTTTAAAATATCAAATAGGCTATGAAGGGCGTAGTTTCTCCACATGTAATGCAGCCATAGCACTGTTTAGTGTGTCTAGGGTAAAAAAAAAACATTTATCTTCAAGAAGGTTTTGAATTTAGAGTTTTCCTTCGGCAAGATTAGTCACAACCTAACCTAAAAAACTTAGCCAGCCTTGCAGTTTAACGCATACACTACTGGCCATAACTATTAGGCAACCCTATTTTTTTTTTAAATTATGTATTTCATACTATTTTTTAGTATTTATTACCAAGTGAATAATTGTAAATGAAAATAAAATGGTTCTTTTGTTAATACTGAACAATAACATTTGCATCAAATGAACAGTTTTGATGTCCAATTTTGTGCTCTCTTTCCCATGAAAGTCTCTTCTTATTGGCTGGCCGAAGCAAAGGCTTCCTGGCTGCCTTGTAAAATTTTGTCAAGTAATAATAACATTGCTTGGGCATTCACAGCTAACACCTACCATTCATTAGTGACACCAACTCACAACTTCACAGCTAGCACCCACAATTCAGCTAGGGCCAGCACTTTTTATGTTATATTTTTAGAGCAACTAGTTAAGACGTTCACAGTTAGGACCCGCACTTTTCATATTATACTGGTTAATGCTACCAGCTCGGATTTTCACATTTAGGACCCGCCATTCATTAGGGCTACCAGCATCTCGGACGTTCACATCTAGTACCCGCTAGGCCATGTTATATTCCTTAGTGCTATCAGCTCAGACCTTCACAGTTAGGACCCGCTATTCATTAGTGCCACCAGCTTGAACCTTTAACGCACCATGCCATGTTATATTTCTTAGTGCCGCTAGAACCCGGCCAGCTGTGTTCACGGTGACAAACCATCTACATTTCGTGTTCCTTTGATATAAAGAAAGTTCCACTTAGACAGATTCTCCCTCAGAACAGTTAATTTGTGGCACACGCTCAAGCGGAATCTTGCTTAAAAGCCACAATCGTCGTTTTTTTTTTTTTAATTTAGGTTCATCTGATATCTATCCTACTAGTTGCGATATATATATATATATATATATTTTAATCGTTTCACCCCAAACAAGGCATTCCACTGCCACTATTGCGCAGGGGTTACATAGGGGAAGGTGGTGAGAAAAAGTGATTAGATATAGGAAATATCAAAAGGAGGGTGATAGACGGGTAAGGATGTAGAAGGGAAGAGTGTTTGAGAGAATGGCTGAGAGTAAGCGTGTTAGGAGATGTCTATTGACCTTACATTAAAACTCCAGGAGATTGTAGCTGTCGGGGAAGCAAGTATATGGAAGGGAATTCCACAGGCGGGAAGTGCGAGAAAAGAAGCTGTTGGAGTAGAAAATGCGGTTACATTTTATCGGTTTCACTGTAAAAGTGTGGGACCTAGTTGCTAATCTAGTATCTCGTGCAAATTCGTACCTAGTGGGGACTAGTGATCTAAGGTCATCGGAGCAGAAGCCGTGAAAGTATTTATAGAAGAGGCACAGAGAAGCCACGTCACGCCGGTGAGAGAGTGACTGCAGGCGGTCTGCCAAGTCGGTATCGATCACATTACAGATTATCTGTTGTATTTTGTCAAGGACCCCGAAGAGAATAGCAGGGACAACCGACCAAATGTGGCAGCAGTATTCAATACACGGGCGTATGGTAGATTTTTATATGTGCATGATAGATTCAGACGAGAAAAACTTCCGGGCCCTGCACAGAGAACCGATTTTCATAGCAGCGGATTTAGCAATGGATTCGATATAGTCTTTCATCTGAGTGAGTAATAATTCTACCTTGGGTGTTTCTTGGGCCTTGTATTGGGCGAAGAATTAGTAAAAAAAAAAAAAATTAAATCCAAAGTTTTCTTTTAGTGACATTAGTTGGTAATCGATATAAGAGAACCGAACCTACTCACTGCTTAATCCATAACTGGGGAAGAGGAGACCGATTTCTATCTTTTCCAATGAAATTTGTGCGAAATTGATCGCATGAGACTTAGCCGAAATTTAACTTCCGCCCGCTGATCTCACTTTCCGCGTCGATATCCGTTGTGCGACCTGCGCTTCCCAAGAGTTTTGGCACTACTTTCTTTTCTCCATGAGCATTAACGCCTCATCGAGTGTCTCGATTACATTATATCTAAATTTAATCTCACATAAAACGAGGACTTGGTTTATTATATTACCAAGAGAAATAGTACAGTGTTTATCAGTCAATTATAAAACTGATAATTGCTTGGTATGGCTAGTAATAATATCGTCACTCCATTTGCGTCTGATAAACGGAGATACGGTGTCGGTTTATTATATTACCAATACAAACAGTAGTGTTTCTAAGTCGTTTACGACGCTGATAATTTCTTCGAACTTCTGCTAACTAAATTGTAATTCCGTTTTTGTATAGATGAATGGACACAATTTGACGACCAGTCCGAAGGGACATTTATATTTGATTTGTATTCTGTTGGTCCTTCGGGATGAAATTCACTTGGACTAACTTTTGTAAGACGTTTTTCTGTTGTAATGTGTCAGTGTATGTGTTATCGCTGTCACCTACTATCTTGTCTTGCTTGCTGGACAGCGCTTACCAAACAACACTGGCGTTATCCTTAAAAAAAAAAATAATCGCTTACTTTGCTCTCTCCGGGACTGAGAAACATTTGTTATAAATGTTAGTGTCATTCATGATAATCTATTTAGAAGCACAGCTGCTGACTGGTGGCCAGATTTCTTGGACGGTTTTCGTGTCAAATCCCGGCTTTGACAAAAGGACCCAAACGCTGTTTTTCTTTCTTTCTTTCTTAATGTATTTCTTTCTTTTTTCTTTCTTTCTAAGCTGTCCCCTGTGTCCGTCTTTCTTTCGAGTGTCGCGTTGACATACGACTTCAGTGTTGTTGCACGCTCATTGTGTTCAAACTATGGACCAAATTTAAAAAAGAAAATTGAGCGGTCGGGTAATGCTGATAACAATTTCGTTTCAAATAAATACTCAGCCAAACATGAAGGGGTCATTTTTTGTTGTTTTTTTGGCAGGCATACGGGACAGTGAAAATGTTTGAAAATTCATGAACAACATTTTTTTTTTTGTTTTTTGTTTTTTTGCAGTAACAACAAAATACAAATTTGTAGTTACAATTGGAAAATATTCTTTGTTTTTCTTTTAATTTGAAAACCTTTTTGAGGTGGGAGGGTATTTATTCTAATTTTTATTTTTCATCTATCTATCCTCCCACAAAAACATGTTTGCACGTACACATCTATCATAAAGTAATGTTTCATTGATTAAATAATTAGTTAATCGATAGGCAATCAAAAATATATGTATATACACACATCGCCAGGTTCATACTCCACCCACGTCTATTGTACAGGGGTAGAGGCTCATCCCTTGTTCCCTGTTCAGGATGTGGTTTCTGGCTTTCTCTTTTCCAATCTTTTCACTTTTTCTTTTCTTTTTTTTTTCTTTTTCATTTTTTTTTCTCAATTGGAGTAGATAGAATAAACTATCGCCCGGTTTACACTCCACCCACGTCTATTGTACAGGTGTAGAGGCTCATCCCTTGTTCCCTGTTCAGGATGTGGTTTCCAGCTTTCTTTTTTCCAATCTTTTCACTCTTACGTAGCCCCCTGCACATCAGTGGCGTTACCGCCTTGCTCGGGGTGATATGATAAAAAAAAAATACATATTTACGAAATGGATTAACTCCGACATATTTTTCATTTATTTGTTTGAACTTTATTTTTAATGTATACTCCTATTTGAGTGGATACTCTATTTTGTTTTGTTTTTTTTAATTTAACAGTCTTTATATATATATAATAGCCTCAATAATCGATAAATATTGTTAGAAAAATATGCACCCTCCAACAAGAATCGAACCAGCTTTCCTTAGGGAAAACCGTCAATTTGTTTGAACAAAGTCTAAGTTACATATTTTTCTAGTAAGATTTAATAATGCATTATGGCGAGCCTATATTCGAAAGAAAGTGAAAACATTATCCGCACTTTCGGCACAATATATTCGTTATGAGTGCAGGTAAATTTGTGACTAAATAATCGGGCCAACGCACAATATACAAGGCCCGAAACAAATATATATGTATATTTAATATATAATGATTCCTAACAGAAAAAGTATTTCACTGCCTGACGAAGTGTTAATAAGATAGTACCAAAACACAACCGCAGACAGATCTGTTTCGCTGTATTACAACTCATCAGTACGGTTAGACTCCGATTGCTTTTTAACCCACGATTGAAACCCGACCTAATTGGTGTCAGTCGGCGATTCTACCTCTGGGCCACAAGCCTTCGGTAGAAAAAGCAGACTTTTTAGCGCGTATATCATTATACACGCCCAATAGCCAGAGTACTCTAATTCATTATTGACTGAGCGATGCGTATATGCCGGAGTCGCTACTGTTTTCAAAGTCTCCCATTCTTCCAGAGTGCTCAATCAGGGTGTGAGAGCGTATACGTTTTCAAAGTGAGTTGATCGCAGCGTTTCGAAAGCGACTTGATCACAGGGTCATCTTCAGAAAAGTTGTGCCCTGGCTCTTACAACATTCACCATTCCTGGCAGAACTTCTGTTGTCACATTGTGAGATATCTATTAACAAAGTTGATGGAAAGAAAAGTCAAAAAAATCTAAATGAAATCGGTTAAATAAAAAAAAATTAAATGCCAGTACCCCTCGTTCGTACATGTGTGTAGTTGCACCAACATACCAAATTTAGTCCGATGATGTTCTAAACAGCAAAACGCGTGACAAAAACCATTTTCCACTTTGTCATACTTTTCCCCCCAATATTATTGCTTATTTATATATATATATATATATATATATATATATCGCCAGTTCAAGTCGACTGCAGAAGGCATGAGCGTGAAACTAGGGTTACAACTAGAGCCATCCTTTCATAGGATTTAACGTTGATATATGTGCATTGTGGTGCAGTGGATATCGGCTCGGAACGAGAACTCGGGGAGCCGAGTTCGAATTCCAGCTGAATTCATTGTATTCACTTACGCGCAAATACCATTGGGAAAGGTATTAATCCATCTCTTCCTTCCAGTTATGGGTTAAATAACAGGACAGATTGGGTTCTATAGCCTTGGTCGGCAACCAGTCTACCGCAGAAAGCAATGGCAACCTACTGCGGGATAATGTTCTCTCCAGTCAGTTATGTCTCTTTCGAGACATGATCGCCCAAACGTGTATCACGTATGGCATTTAACTGACTGACTGATGATATCAGCTTAGTATATATTTATATGCCGTATGATTTTCAGGTTCAATTGGTTAGAGTGAGCCGGGCTGCCCTGAAGGACGCATGTTTAATTCCTGCCAAAAAGCGTAACTTTCTATTTAATTAGCCGCTACATCATTTTTTTATTATTTAAAATGATTTATTATCGTTACTAGAAAAACATGACAAAGCCGTGTTTTGGGAGGGACTATTACGTTTTATTTATGCATGCAATTAATTGTTTAAACGTATTTATTTATGAATAGTACAAATAACATAGGTCAAAGAAACACATGCATTTCTTTAAGCAACATCAAGTATCATCAGCATCTAAATGGGTGACCAATTAGGCATACCAGGTGCAGTAAATTTGTATGTGAGGGTGATGTAATGCATTACGGTTTTGGAAATGTATGACTAACTATTCTTCCACCTATGGGTTAAATAATACTTTTAAAATTCATTAATATCTCTCACAAGTCCTACAATTAACCCTCTAGGGCCATTCGTATCATATTTGATACAGTATGAAAACAAGCCTTGAAAGAAGTATTTTCCTGAAAAATTTTTTAAGAGAAATATTTTATAAATTTCAAATGAAAGCAGTACTGACTGCTCAGTCAATGAATACCAAATGTGTCCTTATAGGGAAATACCAAATGTTTCCTTATAGGGAAATACAGTAACAAATATGATACGAATGGCCCTAGAGGGTTAAAAAATAATTCTATAATATATTAAGGGACCGAAAATGTAAATAGGAGAGCCGAGTTCAAATTCTTGTCTAGTTTGTTACATTCACTTTCGCGCTAAGGAATGAATTAACCGCTTCTCCTCCAGCAATGGGTTAATTATAAAGACCTCTTTCACTAAAACCATTATTAACCCCAAAGAAAAAAATTAAATTGCGCACAAAATACTTCGATTTCGAAATTAAATAACCCAAAGATGTTGATATGCCGCTAAACAAAATCAACTAACTTTATTAATTTTTCTGCATTCATAATGACATAATCAAATGTGAAGTAAGGGTATAATTTTATTGCAAGTAATACTAGACCCAAACATGACTCCATCTCTAACCTTTTGTTTTTCGGTTAGTGTCGGTTGACTATTTTTCTTGAGGTCAACTTTTAAAGCAGCCATCAGGTCCATCAAATCAAGATATGAATACATTGTTAAATAGTACTACAAAAAAAAAATCAAATTTAATGTAATTCATTGCTCAATTTACTTATTTCTCTTTGTAATATTTTCTTTAAGATGGTAGTTTGGTTGCTTTTAGGCTTTTAGTCAATGTTTCTTAAGATTCTACTTTAGCTGTCTTTTCCGGGTGTTCAGTATTAATTTTCTTTTCGTTTCCATCCTTTCCAAAACTTCATCATTGCTCAAATGCCCGATCTATGATATCTGCTGCATTCTTTTCTAGAACCATATTTCAAGTGCTTCAGCTTTTTCCTTCATCTTTGATGCGATTGTCCAGCATTCGCTGCCATATCGAAGAACAGACATCCCATAGCAATCCAGTCATCTCTTTTGTGTTTCTAGCGAAATTTTCCTGTCTCTTAATACTCTACTTAGCTTCTGGAATGCCTCCTTGGTCATGCCGACTCGACATCGCATCTCAGTGTCATCTGTTAGAATACTTCCCAGGTATTTAATTTTTGTAACTGCTTGATTTTATTATTTCCAACATGTAGTTGGCATTTTGGGCTTCTTTTTTTTTTTTTTTTTGCTGGTAAACATGCATTCAGTTTTTTTTTTTCAGTTTATTTTTAGTTCTTTCTTTTCACTTTTTTTCGGTTACCTTCTGTAGGAGGTCTTTTAGTTTCCTTTCGTGTCTGCTATCAGCACTGTATCATCTGCGTATCTTATATCGTTCAGATTGCAGCCGCCGATGACGAATCCCGGCATAATTTCTAGGGTCGTCAGAATAATCTCGTTGTAGAAGTTGAATAGATCCAGTAAAAAGACACATCCTTGTCTTTCTATCTTTGTATATTTGCTGATTTCGTTTCCTGTCCGTATGCAGGCGGTTTACCAGTAGAAGTTTTTGATTTACTCTAATGTACTTCCCAGATATGTCGTGGTTGCTGAGCGTTACCGAAATAAACATCTAATGCTCCGATTTCCAAATAACTGAACTAAAGATTAAAACATTTCAGAATTTAATTTGCGTAAAGTA
The DNA here is from genome assembly GCA_037127315.1 of Ascarosepion bandense. NCBI lineage: Eukaryota > Metazoa > Mollusca > Cephalopoda > Sepiida > Sepiidae > Ascarosepion > Ascarosepion bandense. Next base: position 283,992 of record JBBBDQ010000420.1, on the reverse strand, counting down.
AAAGAATGTTATTTATTTGATTAAAAAAAGCCTAGGAAAAAATAACTCGAAAAAATCTTTAGGTAATATTTCAAATGGGCATACATTCAAGACAGACGACATGAGTCGAGATTAAAAACAGATGATATTTTTATTGTTAACACGCAAACATGAATGAATTACATATATTAAGTGCTTTTTGCATCAAATAAAAGCTTAACATATATGTTGGTTGGTTGTTTTGTTTTAATGGCATATCAACCTCGGCGGGTCATTTATTGCCAACTAAATTTTATTTTTTGCTGGTAATACCTTTTTCTTTCAACAATTTATTGTTGTTTTTATATAAGTTTTGTGTCTAGTAATACTTTTTTCTTTTCGAGTAACAAGATTCATTGGGATTTGTTTTTAAAGGCAGGGTCCCCAAGTCCTACCTTGTTATTGAACCCATAACTGGACGGGACGGATTAATACCTTTCCCAAGGGTACCAGTGCTTAAGTGAATGCAGGGTATACAACACGAATTCGAACTCGGCTCACCGATTTCTCATTCCGAGTCGATATCCACTGCTCCACAACGAACATCCGTCACTAAACGCTTACAGCACCTGGTATTCCCAAGCGGTCACCCATCTAAGTACTGACCAGGCTCAACGTTGCTTAACTTCGGTGATCGAGCGAGAACCGGTGTATTCAACGTGATATGGCCGTAAACATATATGCAAATTATCAATGAAAATGAATTTTAAAACAAAAAAAAAAGAGTTCAAATGCCGAATAAGGTCCTCAGTAAAGAAAACTACATAAAATGAAGAAAAGAAGAAAATTAAAACCAAGACCCCCCCCACCAACACAATTAACCTACAGATAATCTTAAATGCATTTCTCTGAATTTAGAGAGAATATTATTTATTAGTTTTGAATGAAAAACTCAGCTGCTTTCTCACAAATCGAAAGTTACCGAAAATATTTTTGAAATTCCGAAAGAACCTAATAAAAGACAGACGATAAATTCTCAAGCAGCGTAAATTTCTTATAAGCTGAACGGTTACTGTGTATGTATGCTTAACCACTCGTATCCGAGAATGCCTGTCTACCAGGGAAGCTAGGTAATCAATCGGTGCAGGAACACTTGTATTTGTTCAACACCAAGACAGACCACCTATGGTTTATACTGCACCTATGCTGAGCAGACATTAGTTACGGTTTTTGAGAGAGCGCGTTTTCAGGCGTGAACAGTCCGAACAAGACGAGTACGCTCAAATCTTCGGTCAAGATGACTTGTGATTTCGTGCTAGCTCAGCTATTGACGGCTTACAAATAATTCCGTCTACCCAATCTTACTCACAAGGCTTGGGTCAACAATTAAGTGCATTTTGTGCTAAGTGAATGCCAATAACGTGCATGTAAATTATAAATGAAAATGAATTTTAACAACAAAAAAACAAACACTTGTAATGCTGCCTAAATTCCTCGGTAAAGAAAACTATATGGTACAGTTTTACAAGCACCGTACGCTGGGATTGCCTTCTCCTGACCGATAACATTATGAAGTCACTTTCTTGAGAAATCGACTCTGGTGAGGCTTGAATTTGGGTTTCATGGTCAGAAAGCAAACGTTCTAACCACTCTGCCACGCGCCCGTATGTTGTATGAAAACGCAAGAAATCCTTCAGGGTGTCATGCACGAAATGCAACGATTAACCCAAAACCTGAAAAGGTCAAGATTTTAGTGATTGGGAAAAAGATCCTGCAGAGAGTCCACAAAACAACAGTTCTTGGGAAGAATCTGTCAAAATGAAACTTCTTACAACAAGGAAATCGGGGAGATTGACACTTGCGTGCGTAGTATGACGGGTTCCAGTTGTAAAGGTTCTTCTTCTTCTATGTTCCCTGTCCCTTCAGGACGTAGGCGATCATGGCTTTCCACCTTTCCCTATCCCTGGTGGCTCTGAGCACGCCTTCTCCTGTTACACCGTGCAATTCTCGTTCTGTCATCCACCTGATTAGGTCCTTCAAATATGTTATCCGTTGCTTTCCTCTGTCTCTGTTTCACTCTATCTGGCCTGTTAGTATCAGGTTCTCTAGGCCCTCCTTCCTCATTGCGTGTCCCAGGAACTTCAGCTGTCTCTTCCTGATGCTTAGTATTAATTTCTATTTTGTTTCCATTATTTCGAAGACCTCATCATTGCTGACATGCTCGATCCACGATATTCGCAGCATCCTTCTGTAGAAGCACATTTCAGTTGCTTTCCTTCATCTTTGATGGCATTGTCCAGCATTCACTGCCATATTGAAGGACAGGTCATCACGTAGCAATCCAGTACTCTCTTTCTAGTTTCTAGCGAAATTGTCCTGTTTCTTAATACTTTACTTAACTTCTGGAATGCTTCCTTCGCCAACTCAATTTGCCTTCGGATCTTTGTGTCACACTTTCCGTTTTCTTTTATAACGCTTCTCGGGTATTTAAATTTTTGTATCTGCTTGATTCTGGTATCCCCGAACTGTATTTGGCATTTTGGGCTGCCCTTTTTACTGATGACCACGCATTCAGTTTTCGTGCAGTTCATTTCTAGTCCTATGACATGGAAATAGTAATAGAGCTCGTGAATATTTGACTGTGGGAAAGAGGGTGTAGGCTGGAAAATACTTTACCCACAATTTGAAATTGAAGAATTATTTATGATTTTAGAATGGTTATGTGCGTTGTAGTCCAGTGGATATCGGATCGGAACGAGAAATCGGAGATCCGAGTTCGAATTCCAGTTGAATTCATTGCATTCACTTACGCGCAAATACCCTTGGGAAAGGTATTAATCCGTCTCTTCCCCCCAGTTATGGGTTAAATAATAGGACAGATTAGGTTCTATAGCCTTGGTCGGCAACCAGTCTACCGCATTAAGCAATGGCAACCTACTGCGGGATAATCTTCTGCCCAGTCAGTCATGTCGCGAAAGAGAGATGATCACTCAAAGCGTGTATCACGTATGGCACTTAACTGACTGAATGAAAATTGTAAGTAGGAATGTGTTGTTCTGGTGTAAGGAATGTTATAGTATATTTGAGTTAATGGCAACCTACTGCGGGATAATCTTCTGCCCAGTCAGTCATGTCTCGAAAGAGACATGATCGCCCAAAGCGTGTATCACGTATGGCACTTAACTGACTGAATGAAAATTGTAAGTAGGAATGTGTTGTTCTGGTGTAAGGAATGTTATAGTATATTTGAGTTAATGGCAACCTACTGCGGGATAATCTTCTGCCCAGTCAGTCATGTCTGTTTCGGGACATGATCGCCCAAAGCGTGTATCACGTATGGAACTTAACTGACTGAATGAAAATTGTAAGTAGGAATGTGTTGTTCTGGTGTAAGGAATGTTATAGTATATTTGAGTTAATGGCAACCTACTGCGGGATAATCTTCTGCCCAGTCAGTCATGTCTGTTTCGGGACATGATCGCCCAAAGCGTGTATCACGTATGGCACTTAACTGACTGAATGAAAATTGTAAGTAGGAATGTGTTGTTCTGGTGTAAGGAATGTTATAGTATATTTGAGTTAATGGCAACCTACTGCGGGATAATCTTCTGCCCAGTCAGTCATGTCTCGAAAGAGACATGATCGCCCAAAGCGTGTATCACGTATGGCACTTAACTGACTGAATGAAAATTGTAAGTAGGAATGTGTTGTTCTGGTGTAAGGAATATTATAGTATATTTGAGTTAATGGCAACCTACTGCGGGATAATCTTCTGCCCAGTCAGTCATGTCTGTTTCGGGACATGATCGCCCAAAGCGTGTATCACGTATGGCACTTAACTGACTGATTAGAAAGACAAATAGTTAATAATGATGTTGGAGTGGTTATTACAAAGATCGAGGTAATAATTACGACGTAAGTAGGCATGGAATTGATAAACGTTTGGGAAATGTAATTAGGAAAATAAAGACAGTTTTTGATTTGTTATTAGAAAGTTAAGTTACCTGGGAAGTGTTTTGACAGAGGATAGAAAGTGCGACATTACGATCCAAATCTTATCGGCATGGCCAAGGATGCATTTTAAAAGCTAACCAGAATACTGAAAGATAGGAAAATCTCATCGAAAAGAAAAGAGTGCTGGATTTTTCTGTGATATCTGTCCTTCTGTATGTAAGTGAATTATAGACCATCTCATCAAGAATGAAGGAGAGGCTTGAGGCATCAGAAATGTGGTTTTTCAGAAGGATGCTGATGGCACCATGGACTGAGCACATAAGCAACGATGAGTTGTTGGAGAGGATGCAAACGAGAAGAAAACTTATAATTAACACCAGAAAGAGACAGTCATACTGTGTTCCTGGGACACGTAATAAGGAAGCAGGGCGTGGAGAATTTAATACTCAAAGGACGGATATAAGGAACGAGAGACAGAAGAAAGCAAACCAAGACATACTTGATAGGTCTGAGCAAATGAAATGGCAATGCGGGGTTTGGAAGAGATATTAAGAAAAATATTGAGAGAGACAATGAGACAGAGCCAAGTGGAAGTCCTTGATCATCTACGTTCTGAAGGGACATGGCACATGAAGAAGAAAATTCGAAAAGAAAGTTAAGAAATGCTGATATTGGAATTGATTATATCAAAGGCGAGAAAATAATAGTAATTTTGGAATAGTTATTCGGACGGATAAAAAAATCGAGGTTTCTTACGGTCGAGGCGATTTTGTGGTAATGATGATGGTGATTGTAAAAGTAATTCTATGAATGTGTATCTTAAATGTTTTTGATAATTTTGATGAAAAGAAATAGGAATGAAAATAGGAATAAAATCGACGTAGATCCGCAGTTTTAATCAAACTCACCCGTCGAATAACAAAGCTGTTACGGCTTGTAATGATGACCGATATTACGTGTGCCCACGGATACGTTAAGACACAATTGCCTCCATATCAGAAACCCAATCTAAGCCTGCAGAATTTCTTCTTTTTTATATTTTATTTTTATATCGTTAAACTCAGAAAAAAATGTAGGACGTAGATATAGATAAATTAAAATAAAGAATTTTAACAAATCCATATAAGAAAAAAAGTAATTTGAAATATAAAACATATACGGGGACACGAATAACAAGGGAATAGATGACACGTTCAGAATTAAAAAGAAAATGGTGGAGTGTAATGAGTGTCGCCTGCATATGAAAAGCATAATTTCTTCTTTTGCTGTGGCTTTAGAAAAATAAAATAAAATTGAAAAAAAAATATATATATATACAGAAAAAGATGCCTGAATTAAAGATTTTACTGATTAAATTTTCATTGTTGTCTGCTTTGTTTTGTTCAGTTTTTGAAAGCACAGAACCCCTGTTACCGTCTACAGAGAAAAGGAATATAGATACCACTCTCGTTTCAATTTGTTAAAACACTTCTCCCCGACCTACTGGTTCATCATTTTCTGCCTCCAGTTTCCGCCTGAATAGATATTTTGCAATGATTTCTTTTTACCCGTCGGAGAAGTTTTTCACCCAGGGGATGAACACGCCATCTACCCGAACGCAAGCTGCTCGTAGATACAAACATTTAACGGAGAAAAAATGTATGTAACGCCTCTGAAAGGTTTCGTTTGTTTCTAGGAGTTTCGAGATTAAAAATCAAATTCTGTGTTAGAAATGTTTATCTGCCATCTCGAAGCACACGCTATCAGATTAAAAAAAGACATTGGGCGGTTAATACACAGCCAGAACCCTTATATATATATATATATATATATATATATTAGGGTTCTGGCTGGGTTATTAAACTGATAGACACTTTCCAAAAGGATCAGAATTAAACAAAATTTTCAACAGACACACAATCAAGCTAAGTTATAATTGTCCTAGTAATTTAGATAGTTTCATAAAAAACAAACAGATAGCATTCTACAAAACAAGATCACTAATAAAGAATGCAACTGCAAGGAAAAAAATAAATGTCCACTTCAAGGACTTTGCAACATAAAATATGACATTTACAAGGCAAAAGTACATGACTTAAATAACCAAAATAAACTATATTTGGGATCAACCAAAGACACGTTTAAGACCAGGTGATTTAATCACAAGTCTACATTTAAAATAGAAAACTAAAAAAAACTGTACAAAATTGCCTAGCCACGCGTGGAAATCAAAATCAAAATATGGAAAAAACCCAGACATAATGTGGGGTATAGTAAAACCAAAAACGAATTATTGAATGAAAGAACGGAATTATGACTAAGTGTAAACCAAGGAGAAAAGCATTATAATTTCTAGTAATTTTAATAATAATTGCACGTTCAAAAATTCCCTGCCACGTGAGCGTTAAAAAAACAACACCGTTACGTGAGCGTTCATAAAAAAACGGTAAAAGGTAAAATCAGTTATTGAAAATCGCCTTAAGACACCACTTGTGGTAGAAACCTAGGTCGCGTAATAACTCGTTTACAAATGGAAAATATTTAAAAGTTCTAAATTATAATTTTATTCAACACTTCTCAATACAAATATGCACTGGTCTAATGTTATTATGACCAAAAACTAAGTAATTAAACAGTATATATATATATATATATATATATATTTACTTATACAAGAACAACACGTATAAACACGAAGATATATTTTTTAAACATTGTGAAGAAGATATATATTGAGAAATGTTTGCAGGGAAATTTATCCATTGTTCTAAAAATCAATATTTTTAAAGTATGATGCAACGAAATGTATTTTAAAGAAATTTTTTATAACAATCAAGTTGATATTAAATCATATATTTTTAAAAGGTTTGGTAATGACAGATGTGAAAAATCCTTTGTTGTACATAGAATTGTCCATATTTGAATGTGTTTATAAAGAATATCAAAATCTTTCAAATTTTACTTTGCAATAACAAAAAATTGGTCAAGCAACCAATATTCGAAAAAATAAAAATCTGAAGTTAAACGTATATCTATATAATAATTGCAGCGTGCAGTTTACAACTTATAGCATTGACTTTATTAAAATCTAGCTTAAAAGTTGTATTCTGTGCGGACTTTTAAGGTAATTCTTGCGTAGGAATAATTTTTTTAGTTCTTGCGGAGGGATAATTAGGTCTCCATCCCAAATCTAAAAGGATCTCTGTTTCAGCTTAAAAAACAAGATAACTGAAAAATAATTTTAATTTCTCAATTTTCTCCATGGAAAACTTTAGCTTTATCCTTGAATTCGGACTATATGTCTAATTCTGGACAAGAAACCGATTTGAGCCAAAATTTCAATTCACGCCAAAAATTGACTTCTTCAAATCAGAATCTCCGTGGAGCTTCAATTGAGGTGAATCCTTAAAATCACAAAACCTTCAAAACGTCAAAATCTCACGTGACGAAACGTCTCACTTTAACTCTGATTTCTTGGCATTTTGAATAAATAAAATTGATTTCCTCAGTTCAAAGATTTGAAGATATTTTCAACTGAATTTAAAACAAAAGTTTTTTAATTCACAAAGTCTTTGTCTTAATTTAAACTCAATAAGAATTAAAAACATAAATAACTATTTTTTCAGTTATTCTAAAATTTGAATTTTTAACCGTTCACTTCTCATACAGGTATAAATACCAATTAGATGTTCAAGCAGGAGATGAAGGCTAGAATTTTCGATCCCGGGATCATTTTGATATATATAAAAAAAGTACAATATAGAGCAAGTGTGGCCCGAATTACAGGAGTTTGAGACACAGGGAAACAGATATATTTTGCCTTTTATTTATTTAAATATTTACAACTAGCAGTATAGTCCGGCGTTGCTCGGGTGTAATTAAAGCTTTAAAACTAATTCATGGTCCTCGAGCTCAGACTTTTTGGACGTTGGCACGCAAGACTAAAAAGCAATAGTTGTTTCCAGTTAAAGCGAAACCGTAGACTGAAAGAAAAATGAATGACTGCAAGTCAAAGTTTGGTTTCCTGGTATCGATATCAAATAAGATTTTTTCGTTGTAAACTGAATTTTGAAGGCTAAATAAGTCCTCTGCATAAATGGTATCATGGCTGAGACTAAGAACTAAATTATACCTACTTAGAGCCAAACCCGAAGCAAAAACTAAAATAAAAGGGCTGAAAAAATACAAGCATACAGGCAGATAAACAGACACGCACACAAACATCTTGCCTTTTATATATATATATATATATATATTATCGACTTTCTGCACTATTGTAAGAACTGCGACTTTAAAATATCTGAATATCGTTTCATATGTCTTTGTCTATGAGTGTATCAAATTTGATTAAAATCGGACCACTCCTTCTATAACCCGATTTTTTCGATTATCAATTTTCGATATTTATCGGCGGTACCTCGACAGAAAACCTAGCTAAGAATACTCGAAGATGCTTATAGTACAACTGTGTAAATTTTCAAGAAAATAGGTTTTGCCGTTTCGGAGTCTATAGGTAACGGACACACACACACACACACACACACACACACACACACACACACACACACATACACACACAAAGTTCCATTTAAAAATAAGTTTAGATATATTTTATGATGGTTTGAAATGGGTGCTCATCATACTGCATATGCAAGATGTATCGATCTGTTACTATGGTAATAAGCCTAGTCAGCATGAATTATTTTGGCAAAAACTGACCTTGAACACTGTTACTCATTTTCACCATGCCATAATGTTCTCGCTCACTTCCGTTGTCGCTAGAATTGATTTGAAGGAAACGTTCCATCAGTAGTTAACCTTCTTTTTTTTTTTGTAGCAGTTGTTGACCAAGTTCAATATTCTCCATTCTGCCAAGCTCCATATTCCCTAAATCTCGTTCCGTGATGAGATTTTTTTTCCTCTTCAATTTTTTTATAAACATTTCAACCCAAATCCTAATGGTGCGCATCGGGTACAGTGAAAGAAAAAATACCGGGGTTGTCAAATAAAAAAGAAGAGATTAATAGGATATCAAGTTGATAAAAGATGGCAATTAACTTTCTGTTTAAACTTTTGAAGATTGTAACTACCAGGGAAGGAAGTATACGAAATGGAGTTCTACAGGCGGGTAATGCGAGGAAAGAAGCTGCCAGAGTAGAAGTGACGGTAACATTTGACTGTTTTTACTGTAAAAGCGTAGAACTTAGTTGCCAGTCTAGTACCTTTAGTAAATTCTTGGAGAGGGGGTACCAGGGAAATAATTCGTCAGAGCAGAAACCGTGAAAATATTTGTAGAAGAGACGATCATCAAATCAATCGTCAAGATTCAGTCTTAATTTCTAAAATGATTAATTTGTTTTCTTTTTACGGATAATCATTTTTCAGGTTGTTTTATTTAAGGTCAGAAATATGTTAAATTTCTTGTATACGTTAATGAATTACTGATGTAATTCTTACTAGTTAACCAATAGAAAAAGATGTGAATTCATAACTTTTCCAAAGTTATTTGCGTGTACATTTAACAAACACGACTAAAATTGAAACTCGACTCTCTGATTTCAATAGGTTATCCATTACACTATCCACCTATCCAAACGTACAGTACCTGGTAATAGCAAATGGAACTGACATGCTTATACGAAAGGCGAGAAAATAATGGTCAATCTGGAATCGTTATTAGGTCGGGTAGAAAAATAGTCATTTCTTACAATTGATCTCTGTGATGATGACGGGGTCTGCTTAAGCAATTGTATGTGGTTCTTAAATGTCGTTGATAATTCTGATGAAGAGGAAAATGAATGGGGTTCTGTTATTTTGTCATTGTAACTGGAAATATTTTTATCTAATTTGTAAATAAAAAAATTGTAATACCTTTCCGTTCATTTTGAATATTTCAATATAGTCACGGCTATCAAGACGTAAAGTTTATACTTATGACCTTTTGGAATAAGGAGATTCAGTTCAGCGATTATTTTCATAACAACGCTCATAATTAATCCTAAATAATTTCGGTTTTTTGTTTCTTTAAGCAATAAAGGAAAATTAAATTTTATTCAATTACATATCCATTATTTTATTTTTTTGCAATGACTTGTTGCCAATTATCAGACAGCTCTTTGACACCTTCTTCTTCTTCATGTGCCGTGTCCCTTCAGGACGTAGGCGATCATGGACTTCCACTTGTCTTTTGTCGCTCTCAGTAATTGTTCTATTGGTATCTCTTCTTAGCCTCGCTTCAACCATTTGCTCAGACCTAACAAGTACGACTTGTGCTGCTTTCCTCACTCTTATCTTCTATTTATCCGACTTTTGAGTAATAAGTTCTACAGGCCCTCCTTCCTCATTACGTGTCCCAGAAACCTCATTTGTCTCTTCCTGATATTTATTATCAGTTTTATTCTCGCTTGCATCCTTTCCAACACCTCATCGTTGCACACGTGCTCTGTCCGTGGTATTTTCAGCATCCTTCAGTAAAACCACATTTCTTCTGTCTCAAACCTTTCCATCATCTTTAATGAGATCGTCCAGCATTCACTTCCATAAATACATTACGTAGCGATCCAGCACTCTTTTAGGTTTCCTGTCTTTCAGTACTCTGGTTAGCTTCTGAAATGCGTTTTTGGCCATGCCAATGCGTCTTTGTGTCGGATTTTCCATCCTCTGTCAAAACACTTCCCAAGTATTTTAATTTTTTTACATCCTTGAATTTACATCCTCCGACTTGTAGTTGGCATATTGGTCTCCTCTTGATGAGCATGCATTCAGTTTTCTTGAGGTTCAACTCTTTCTTTTCACTTTCTTTTGCTAATTTCTGTAGAGGGTCCTGCATTTTTCTTTCCGTATCTGCTATCAGCACCGTGTCATCCGCAAGTTTTTCGATGAACACTGAATTATGATTTTCATTTTTAGAAAAGGTTTTCCTTTTACTGCGATCGAGAAAAAGACAATAAATGGTTGTTGCATGGTTAATATAGCAAATTACAATTTTTTCCTGTATTAATTTTACCATACGTTCTCTTGCATTGTTATTGAGAAAAGCAACATTTTTCATAGTGATGTGTGTAAAGCGCTTTTAAACCAAACTTATAATGGACATGTTACAGATGCTGGGTGTAAAAATTTGCATTTTTTTCATTGAGTTTTATGAATTCCAAATGAACAATACTCGGATGATCCCACGACACACAACATTTTTCTGTCATGAAGATCAGCTTTTGAAGTCAGTTTTGGAGACTTTTCCTTTTTCACTGTCTTTTGCTATGGATAACAGTTGGAAATCGTAATAGATATCAGCCCAAAAGTAGAAATCGTAGAGCCAAGCTTCTATTCCATTAGTGCTTGTTATATTCACTTACGCGCAAATATGTTTGAAAATGGTATGAATCATCATCTTTTCCCCATCTATTGGTTAATTAGTAGAAATTATATCATTCATTCATTAGCATCTCAAAAAAAAAATTCTTACAATCTAAACATATTTTTGGCCTTAAATAAAATTACCTGAAAAATGATGACCCGTAAAAAACAAACAAATCAAACAATATAGAGATTAAGATTGAATGTTGATGATCAGTTTGACAATTTTTAGACCATAATATTTTCTTTGAAGTGTGGTATATAATCCACTTTTCATCGCTTGTGTTTATATATTTAAAGAAAGGTTCGTTAGGATGATACAGTCGTCATTACAGTTAGTTCCCCAAAACGAAAATTATCAGAATGATTATAAATTAAGTAATTTATTGTGTCTATTTGATGAGCGCTTGATAAAGAATCAGAAAAGAACTTGCGGATTGGTGTTGTCTTTTCGCAGAAAAATACACAAGACTTCCAAGATGAGAGATATTTTGGAGAATTTAAGATCCAGGTTCATCGATAATCTATACTGCATACAGACTATTTTTGTTTATGAAATTATAGAAGAATTTAAGAGTTTTATCAGAAAATCAATGACCAAGCTTCATAAATTAAAACGATTAAAATAAATTCAGATATGTTATGGCAAGTCTGCCAAAACGTCGAGTGAATGTACGAAAATACAAGTACGTTTCTCGTTCTGGGTACAACAATAAACGATATCCGACAACAAGGACTCTGATGGAGAGGTTTTTAGGAGCGCGAAACAACCTCTTAATTGCTGTTGTTCCAAGGTTCACTTGATCTGGGGTGATAGCACCTGTTAAAAATATCAGTAATAGATTTTCATCTAAACTTACTTATAAATAGAAATTTGTCTATGTGTGTGTGTGTGTGTGTCTGTGTGTGTATGTCCGTTACATATAGACTCCGAAAAGGTTGAACCGATTTTCTTGAAAATTTACACAGTTGTACTATAAGCATCTGCTAGTGTTCTTCGCTGGATTTTGTGTCGAGTTACCCCCATAAATATCGAAAATCGATAATCAAAAAGATCGGGTTATAGAAGGAGTGGTCCGATTTTAATCAAATTTTATACACTCATAGACAAAGACATAAGAAACGATATTCAGAAGTTTCAAGGTTGCAGTTCTTACAATAGTACAGAAAATCGATAATATATATATATATATATATATATATATATATATATATATATATATATATATATATATATAAAAGGCAAGATGTTTATGTGTGTGTCTGTATTTTTTTCGGCCCTTTTATTTTAGTTTTTGCTTCGGGTTTGGCTCTAAGTAAGTATAATCGTAGTTCTTAGTCTAAGCCATGATACCATTTACTCAGAGGACTTGTTTAGCCTTTAAAATTCAGTTTACGACGAAAAAATTGTATTTGATATCGATACCAGGAAATCAAAATTTGACTTACATCCATTCATTTTTCTTTCAGTCTACGGTTTCGCTTTAACTGGAAACAACTATTGCTTTTTAGTCTTTCGTGCCAACGTCTAAAGAGTCTGAGCTCCAGGAGTATGGATTAGTTTTAAAGCTTTCATTACACCCGAGCAATGCCGGGCTATACTGATAGTTGTAAAATAAATAAAAATTTTTTTAAAAGATAAATAAATGAATATTATCAACAATATGTTTTCGTCAAAAACATTACCAGCGATGCCTTTTAGAAAAAAAATTCCCAGCAATTGAAAAAATATATATTACCAGCTATACAGTTTTAGAAAAACTATTACCAGCAATACATTTTTAGAAAAAATTTAAATTACCAGCAATAAATTTAGAAAAAAAATTTTACTAGCAATACATTTTTGAAAAAAATATTACTAGCAATATATTTAAAAAAAAATATTACAAGCAATATATTTTTAGAAAAAAATATACCAGCGATACTTTTTTGGAAAAATAAATAGTTGCAGTGATATATGTTTAGAAAAAATATATTAACAGCGATACATTTTTAAGGAAAAAAATAATACCAGCGATATATTTTTGGAAAAAAATATTACCAGCAATGCATTTTTAGAAAATATATGTTACCAGCGATGCATATTTGTAAAATAATATTTCCAGCGGTATATTTTTAGAGAAAATACATTACCAGCCTTAAATTTTTGGAGGAAAAAATATTACCAGCGATACGTTTTTGTCAAAAACTATTACTATTAGGAACAAAATACCAGTAAATATTTTTGTAAAGAAACAAAAATATTACCGGTAATATACTTTTATATATCAAGTTACTCATTTTCCTAAGAAAAGTTAATTTCAGCATTAAATGACCCATAAATTCTTGATATGTTGCTAAACAAAGAAACAAATAAGTACGCATCGAACGCTAACCCTAAAACAGATCATTCGTTTTCAGTACCCACTTCTATAAGTTAATTTATGTTTATGGTGATAGATAGATAGATAGATAGATAGATAGATAGATAGATAGATAGATAGATAGATAGATAGATATGAACAGATTCGGATAGATAGATAGATAGATAGATATGAACAGATTCGGATAGATAGATAGATAGATATGAACAGATTCGGATAGATAGATAGATAGATATGAACAGATTCGGATAGATAGATAGATAGATATGAACAGATTCGGATAGATAGATAGATATGAACAGATTCGGATAGATAGATAGATAGATAGATAGATAGATAGATGAAGGCAAATTTATTATTAGCCGCTTCCTGATAAGGAAGTATTTAGCATTTGCTGATATTCCCTACATTCGGTTGAAATTTAAAAAACCTTTTTTTCAATAGTTCCTCACGTCTACATACTGTCAATGCTGTTTCTAATTAAATACCGAGACAAAGCAAAGTCATACGATCATGAGGGGGTGACAAGGAAGGAACACCTATTAATAGATGTTCTTTCATTGCATTTTATTTGATATAATGTGGAATGTCAACATATTGATCTTGTCATTCTCTCTTGGACCTAATGTGATATTCATTTTAATTCTTACTCCTGTAGGTTGTATTCAAATGATATATTTTTTGTTATTTGGTACAGATCTATGTGATTATGTAGCGCCAGTACACAAATACGAAGAAAGAAGTCACCTTCACTGGAATCAATTTTGGATTATAGATTTGAGAAAGCAGTTGAATAGAATTTAGGGTTTAACGCTTTCTGAATGGTTTTGGCGTTATGCATGATACCTATATGATGGTTTTGATATGAAAAGTATATTTAGGAGCATGATTCGTGTTTTTAGGGCAATGCGTTGTTTTTGTAGCAAGTTACTGTTCTGCTAAACTAACACTAAAAGATATCATTCTTGTTCAATTTCCATATCAACTATACCAAATTTTCATACACTGAAATATCTGAAGCGTTTAGTATTTACTAATTCCCAATCAGTCATTATTATTATGGATTCAAGATAGATAGATAGATAGATATGAACTGGCTGAGATAGATGTAAACAGACTGAGATAGATAGATAGATAGATAGATAGATAGATAGATAGATAGATAGATAGATAGATAGATAGACAGAGAATCATGTATATATGCATCCATTTTTGTATATCAAATTTTACAATGAACAACATTTTCTAGAACCGCTTTTGCCTTCTGGACTCACCAGCGTTAATTAGTGTAAGCACAATTTTCAAATGCTCGCGAGTTGATTGACTGGAGAAAAGATATGATGATGGATTTCACACAAAATTAAAAAAAAAAGAAAATGTCAGTGAGAAATCCACCATTTTTTTTTCGTTTTCATTTCTTTTTCCCCACCTTCTGAACGCCTTTTGCCGCGTAATTTCTCTTCTTCATTGCCTAAAACATTTCCCCCTTTTCTCTCTTGTTATCGCCTTCTCTTTTCTCGCGTCTAGATTTGATCTGACGAAACCAACAAACACAATCCAATTGATTTTATTTTTTTATCCAAAACGTTCACATAGTAGAACATAAGCTCACTTTACACCGTATGGATCAAAATTACCAAGAGCTTGAATCAAAGTTTTATATATTTTCCGTTTAAGAAACTATGTCCCAGCCATAATCTACGTAATTCTCTGTGCAAAGTAGATTATTGCCCGGTCAGTACAAGTATATTACGTCCTACAATTACGCCCCTAACCTAGTACATTACTTATTTGATGATGATGATCATCAACATCATCATAACCGTCATATTCATCATCAGGATTGTCGTCATCATCGTTGACGTCTTTATCATAATCGTCATCAACATCATCATTGTCGTAGGAATTATCACCCCCTCATGACCGTATGTCTTCACTGCGGAGTTTGTTTCAATTCTCCCCTACCCACCGGTATTGATTTCATTAATAAAGCTGTTATCTGAAGAAGTTTCTTTTTCCTTCTCGAAAGTTCTGAATGAAAAATCGGCGTTCGAATTCTATTTAGGTTACTTGCATTCAGGTACACGCAAAACCAGTCAGGGAGTGCATGAATTCATCTCCCTCCTCAGCTAATGATAGCAGATAGAACCTGTATCTATTAAAACTGTTATAAAAACGAAAAAACTATAAAAAAAAATTTAAATCCAATATTAACAAGCAAAAAAGTGTATTCATCTTTCAATCCAAAATTAAAGTACGCACAAAAGGTATTGGAGTGTGTATGGATTCATTTCTTTCCTCAGCTAATGATAGCAGGTAAAACCTGTATCTAGAAAAATTGTTATAAAAAACAAAAAAATGTAAAAAATTGTAAATCTAAAATTCACACGCAAAAAAGGGTATTTATATATTCCAATCCAAAATTTACGTACGCGCAAAACCAATTGGAGAGGGTATGAATTCATCTCTCTTCTCAGCTAATGATAGCAGGTAAAACCTGTATCCAGAAAATCTTTTATAAAAATCAAAAAAAGAAAAATGTAAAAAATTGTAAATCCAGTATTCACATGTAAAAAAGAGTATTTATCTTTCAATCCAAAATTCACGTACGCGCAAAACCAATACGAGAGGGTATGAATTCATCTCTCACCTCAGCTAATGATAGCAGGTAAAACCTGTACCTAGAAAAACTGTTATTAAAACCGAAAAAAAACCCATTAAAAATTGTAATCCAGTATTCACACGCAAAAAAGTGTATTCAACTTTCAATCCAAAATTCACGTACGCGCAAAACCAACAGGAGAGTGTATGACTTCATCTCTCACCTCAGCTAATGATAGCAGGTAAAACCTGTACCTAGAAAAACTGTTATTAAAACCGAAAAAAAAACCCATTAAAAATTGTAATCCAGTATTCACACGCAAAAAAGTGTATTCAACTTTCAATCCAAAATTCACGTACGCGCAAAACCAACAGGAGAGTGTATGACTTCATCTCTCACCTCAGCTAATGATAGCAGGTAAAACCTGTATCTAGAAAAATTGTTATAAAAAACAAAAAAAAATGTAAAAGATTGTAAATCCAATATTCACACGCAAAAAAAGGATTTATTTTTCAATCCAAACTTCACGTACGCGCAAAACCTATTGGAGAGAGTATGAATTCATCTTTCTCCTCAGTTAATTATAGAAGTTAGAACATGTATCTAAAAAATTGTTATAAAAAACAAAAAAAAAATGTAAAAAACTGTAAATCCAATATTAACACGCAAAAAAGAGCATTTATCTTTCAATCCAAAATTCACGTACGCACAAAACTAATTGGAGAGTATATGAATTCATCTTTCTCCTCGGCTAGTGATATCAAATAGAACCTGTATCTAGAAAAATTGTTATAAAAAACGAAAAAAAAAAACTTTCAAAAAATTGTAATCCAATATTCACACGCAAAAAAGAGTATTCATCTTTCAATCTAAAATAAGCTTTAGTTTTAAATAAACCAAAAAGTGACGCATTATTTACATTTTTCGGATGATTATCCTCATCTTCATTGCCATGTTTACGATGTTTCGGTCGTTGTACGCTTCGGCTTTCTTCTGATCGGAATTTCGAACCGAAACGTCGTAAACGTGGCAATAAAGATAAAGACAACAGTCTGAACAATTTAAATAATATAAATATTACCTCATCTCTGAAGTATAGACAAATACACAAAGTGTCAATAAAAAACCAATCAACCTCGAAAGAAAACACGTCATTCATATTTTTCCAACTTGACATTCATTTGTATACCTTTATATATGGATGGGAGCGTGGCGCTCTTTGTCCGACTAGGGAACCCGTGTTCGAATCTAACCATTGTCAATTTATTGACTTCTTGATGTTATCGACTTGGGGAGGAAAGCCCAGTTTGCGTCAACTTTGGAAAGAGCCTGAAAAACATAAAATGTTGACGTAAAACTATGCTGTCGTAACGTAATGGTTTCGTCAGAAACAAGTCAGAAATCAAAGTGACCAAGTGTTCCTTTATACCAACCTTGTTCAACTGCTTCCCCACATGAAACTCTAATGCTGGCTCTATAGCCGCTAAAAAACACAAAACTGTCTGCGACAGGGAATAGTTAACCCTTCTATTAGACGGGCATACCCAGGAACGAGTAACTAGTCAGTATTATATGTACTAGGTTTTTATATAATTCATCAGTAGGGATTAGAATGATTTCCATCGTCTTATTAACATTTATATTGTTCTATTTTGTTCGTTTTCAGCAATAAAAAAATTAAAATGAAGAATCTCTTTGCTTTAAGGGAAAGATAATAATCCATCTCTTCTCCCTTCACCTATAGTGTAAATAACAGGACAGATTGGGTTCTACAGCCATGGTTGGTAACCAGTCTACCGCAGAAAGTAACGGCAATCTACTTTGAAAAAATCTTCTGCCAAATCATTTATGACATGAACGCCCAAGCATGTATCACGTATGGCACTTAACTGACTGATCTGGATAAAGAACTGAATAGCAGGACAGATTGAGTTCTACAGCCTTGTTTGGCAACCAGTATACCGCAAAAAGTAATGGTAACCTACTGCGGGAAAATATTCTGCCCAGTCAGTCATGTCTCAAAAGAGACATGATCGCTCAAGTGTGTATCACGTATGGCACTTAACTGAATGAAATTTGTATAGCCTGGCGTTGCTTGGGATTTTTAGTGGCTATATTGAAATAGTAAGATCAAGTGCTTATTCAAAAACCTCCAGTATGAGGTTGCCGTGACGCGTAAGTTAAAAAAAAATGCGAAGCATTGGTTTTTGTTGTATTTGTAAAACAGGATTCATGCTTGATCAATTTTGCCAAAAACTTTAATGTCGTATGTAAAACTGGAAGAACGGGAGCGGGCGTTACGAAAGTCTGTAATGTGATGCGATGACGAAGAAGTGGATGCATTGTCCCTGCAACCTTGGAGGGGTTGGCACCTTGTAGAAAACGTGAAATTGTTATGGTATATGAAAGGTAGAAGTACAGAAAAACCTGATTTTTAAGTTGGAATACAACTAAGTGTTTCGGAGATATAAACGATCGCGAACATTTTCCATTAATTTTTGCCGCACTATGTATGTCAATTGATATTTTGTTCGCATATCAAGGCCTCAGACCTTGAATTTCCGGTGAATCGATTTTGATTGAGTTTGAGTGAAACGTCTTGCAGAAATGCATAAAAGTGCGCAAAAGACCACCGGAAATTATGTTTGCCGTTGATTTTTGACAAACTCTGTACATTGATTCGAAAAGATTTTGTATACATCAAAGGATCAGACCTTGATCTACAAGCTACCCGATTTTGGTTGAATTCGCATAAGGCATCTTGAAAGAGAAGAGTTTGTAAATACTAAGCATTTCGGTGATTTCTGCGGTACTCTCTAAGTCGATTCGAAATTTTTTTGCGTACATTAGACGGGAATACCCGGAAAGAAGTAACCAGTCAGTATTATATCTACTAGGTTTTTATATAATCCATCAATGATATGAGAATTAAGATAAATTTCATCGTTTAACTGACATTTATACTGCTATATTTTTGTTCGTTTTGATCAATAAAACATTAAAATTAAGGATCTCTACGCTTCAATTTAAAGTCTTTTGGAGCGTATGGGTAAAAATACGATCTTCATAAGTAACTTTTTAAAATCTTTATATTTATTTGGGTAAAAAATATTACTGGCAAATCGCCCTTCAGGATTTTTCCTACCGTTTAACACAAACTAACTTTTTTTCTTTTGAAAAAAAAAAGAGGATTTAGTGTTCATCTCTGCTTTTGTTTCAACCCCTTTCAGTGAATTCCCAGTATACCAGTTGTCTCTCCTTTGATATTTAATTTTCTGAATTTCCAAACTTTGCAAACTTTATAATTTCTCACCAGTGTTCAAATATCCTTCTTACCTGTAGTCTCCAATGATTAGACTGTTGCCCTGTAACCGGAAATAAGTTAAATCAGGCAAAAATTACGCAGTTTCTTGAGTCAACTTTTTCTCAGTTTCACACTGGAAGGAAGTCTCAAATTATCTTCAGTTTTACTAAACAATATCGTTTTACGTCTGCCTATACCGATGATCTTATTTAGGTACCTCCACTCATTCGCTGAAAAACCAGCATAGCATGATGTTAAAGGGGCCAAACTTAATAAAAACAAAGTATTATCGTAAAAATGTTTATATTATTAAGAGTAAAGATCAAAATTGTTTTCATTAACTTTAAACATTTTTTAATCATTTCTAATATATTCAATTTTTCTTCTTTTAACATGAAATTATCGAAATTTCCTTTGTGTAATTTTTTTGTTACCGAAATGAAATTATGTATATAAACAGGGTGATTGAAAAAAAAAATATATATATATATATGTATGTGTGTGTGTGTGTGTGTGTGTGTGTGTGTGTGTGTGTGTGTGTGTGTGTGGTCATCCATAGATAGTCCTGTTTTGCTGTACCACTGCTCATCAGTACGGTTAGACAACCGATGGCTTCCAGCCAGGATTAAAACCCTACTGATGTGACAACAGTCAGAGATTCTACCTCTAAGCTATCTGCACCCGGTGGAGGAAAGCAAATTGTAGCGTTTTATATACAAAATGTATACAAGCACCATTGCTGGAGAACGATAAACGATAAATTTCAATTTTCAGCTTGAAGTTGTGAATAAATTGACCAAAGTTCATATTTTTGTTCAGGTATCTCAACTTTCGCAGTCACTATCAAGAAACAGTGCGGTGTCTGTGTGATAGTTAGAATTTTTTTCTAAGCATGTACATATGTATATGTATGTATATATGTAAAAATTATTTCAAATAAGCTTTGTAAGTTATTTTAACATTTACAAAAATGTATTCAAAACCAGTAAAATAGAAAAAAAAGAAAAAGAAAACAAGGATGTGTGTTGTAGTGCAGTGGATCGGAGAGAGCCGAGTTCGAATTCCAGTTATATTCGTTGCATTCACTTACGCGCTAATAACTTTCTGAATGGAATTAATCTATCCCTTCTCCCTCCAGTTATGAGTTAACTAGCAGGACAGATTTGCTTCTATAGCCTTGGTTGGCAACCAGTCTACCTGTAAAAATGACAAGTTACAAGTTACAGGATCATCATCGACCCCCTTGTCAATGGCAAGGGGTCGTTAAACGGTTTATAACAGAGGGAATTTTAAACCGGAAATAAATTGAGAATAGATACATCAAATCACACATATAACACAATACACAATAAGGAATTAAATCCCACATACATAAAACAACAAGAAATTATACACACGCAAAATGGAGGGTGGGATAGACATATAAAAAACAATATCCAGAAAGAATTAATCACACCAGCATTTATAGGAAGGAATATACATACACAAAATAGTGGGCAGGAACCGTTTAATTATGTGTTAAGTTTTTCTTTCAATATTATATATATATATGTGTGTGTGTGTGTGTGTGTGTGTGTGTGTGTGTGTGTGTGTGTGTGTGTCGTATTATGAAGGAAAACTCCGATGACTGTATTTATATGCATTTAAAAAAGAATTCGTACATCAGTCAGCATTCAGACATTATTCAGACATTTTAACTTTTTAAACCGTTTCACAGCAAAAAAAAAAAAAAAAAAAAAAAAAATTTAACAATCTGAAGAAGCTCGTAATTGGACGAAACACTTCACGAATTTAACTTTTGCTGTTGTCTCTTTAATCTTTTCAAATACCCGTATGTTTTACCTTGGATTAACCTTAACATGAGTTAAATGTTTTTTTTCTCAATTGTTGCGTAATTGCCATCATAGACATTATTTTTAGTAATAGTTAAGTAATATTCTTTTTTACTAATAGTCATAATAACCGTGACATTTTTGTCATTGTCATTATAGTCACCACGTCTTTGTAAGGACTAATCCTCATAGTAATTATATTTTTGTAATAGCCATCATAGTAATTTTATTTTTACCTACAACTTAAGGCGAAACTATTGTATTTGGTCGTGCTTCTATGATTGATCTTTATTTTTTGTCTGTCTATCGGATATCTCAAGACCCGCTGGATTGATTCGGATGAAACTTTCAGGTACGATTGGCCTCATAACTGGCAGGAACTGATTAGATATGAAATTTGATAAAGTTTCTGCGTTATTTTTTTCCGTTTTATAAATAAATTAATTTTTTCAAATGTCAAATACTGAATTATCTCCCCCAGGTCACTTTAAAAATATATTACTTCTCTTTCATTTTAAACTGCATTTAATTTTGAAAACGGTCGAGTTCATTTTTGTATTTTCACTCTTGAGAGCGGTCAAGTTCATTGCAGCTTTGCTTCCCCATTTTAACAATCATCCCTCAGCTGAGATTATGTCGGTATTGTCTTGGCTGAGGTTTGTTATCTTTGACTGCTCCTTCTAGTTGTAATAGTCATCATAGTTATTATATTTTTGTAATAGTCATAACTGTAATTATATTTGTCTAAAAGCAATCATAGTCATCACTGTCCTGTAATAGACATCATATTCATCTTAATTTTTGTAACAGTCATCATAGTAATTATTTTTTTCTAATAGTCATCGTACTAATTATATTTTTGCAACTGCCATCATAATCATCGCCTTCATGTAATCGTCATCATAGTCATTATATTTTGGTCATAGCCATCTTAAACATCACCTTTAGTTAATATTCATCATAGTCATTATATTTTGGTCATAGCCATCTTAAACATCACCTTTAGTTAATATTCATCATAGTCATTATATTTTGGTCATAGCCATCTTAAACATCACCTTTAGTTAATATTCATCATAGTCATTATATTTTGGTCATAGCCATCTTAAACATCACCTTTAGTTAATATTCATCATAGTCATTATATTTTGATCATAGCCATCTTAAATATCACCTTTAGGTAATAGTCATCATAGTCATTATATTTTGATCATAGCCATCTTAAACATCACCTTTAGGTAATAGTCATCATAGTCATTATATTTTGATCATAGCCATCTTAAACATCACCTTTAGTTAATATTCATCATAGTCATTATATTTTGATCATAGCCATCTTAAACAACACCTTTAGTTAATATTCATCATAGTCATTATATTTTGATCATAGCCATCTTAAATATCACCTTTAGTTAATATTCATCATAGTCATTATATTTTGGTCATAACCATCTTAAACATCATCTTTAGGTAATAGTCATCATAGTAATCACTCTTGAATTATCATCATAGCCATCATCTTTTTCGTAACGACCATCATAACCATCAACTTTAGGTAATAGTCATGATAGTATATTTTGGTCGTAGTCATCATAAATATTACCTTTAGATAATAGTCATCATAGTAATCGATTTGAATTGTCATAATAGCCATAATCTTTTTGTAACAACCATCATAACCAGCGTTAGGTAATAGTCATTATATTTTGATCACAGCCTTCATAAATATCAACCTTAGGTAATAATCATCATAGTCATAACCTCTTTGCGATTGTCATCGTAGCCATCAACTCTTCGTAAAAGCTCTTGTAACCATCAACGTTAGATAATAGTCATCATAGTCATTATATTCTGACTATAGCCATCATAAATATCACACTTAAGTAATAGTCATAACCTCTTTGCGATTGTCATCGTAGCCATCAGCGTTAAGTAATAGTCAACATAGTCATTATATTTTGATCATAACCATCATAAATATCACGCTTAGGTAATAGTCATCATAGTCATAACCTCTTTGCGATTATCATCGTAGCCATCATATCTTCGTCCTAGCTATCATGACCATCAACGTTATGTAATAGTCATCATAGTCATATTTTGAGCATCTCTTTGAGATGGTCATCGTAGCCATCTCCCTTAGGTAATAGTCATCATAGTCATAACCTCTTTGCGATTATCATCGTAGCCATCATCTTTTCCTAATAGCTATCATAACCATCAACGTTAGGTAATAGTCATTATATTTTGATCATAGCCATCATAAATATCACCCTTAGGTATTAGTCATCATAGTCATAACCTCTTTGCGACTGTCATCGTAGCCATCATCTCTTCGTAATAGCTATCATCACCATCAATTTTAGGTAATAGTCATCATAGTCATTATATTTTCGTAATAGTCATTATCTTCACTTGATAATCATCCTTATCAAGGTTATAAACCTTTTCCCTTTCTTTTTCGTCCATTTATATCCCTCCTTTGATTCTTCATATTTGTTTATTTTCTAAATTTTTCCCTAAGCCCCCAGTCTTCTTTTTTCGTATTATTTCCTAGGTTTTCGGCTTCGTATTTTTCCTTTCGCTTTTGCTGTCTATATTTCTTTCACTTTTGAAAATCTTTACTCTAAAACGGAACTACTTCATCACTTCCGATCCAGAAGATTATACGCAGTTGAGTATATCGGCAACAACCAGAAAGAAAAGGGGTGTTCGAACGAAAGGGTAGCAGTTAAAGGATCGAGATGTGTTTTGCTATCAGCACTATTCCTTGGGGTTTGCGAGGATGATGTATGAGACGTGAAAAGCAAGAAGTAAATATCTACATAGTTGATCAACGTCTTTGACCGGGGGTAATGGATGATACCGTATCTACCTGGTGATTAATGACCAACGATGTCACTAACGTCTGATTTCTCTTTGTTCCGAGAGATTTTTTTAAAAAATAATAATAAATAAAAATTCAAAAAGTATAAATCCTTCGGAAATGTAATTTCTATTTTATTTTTTGTTTTATGTTTCTCTTCGCAAAATAAAATAATGAGGAAAGACAAGAAAACTACGGAAAACAAAATGAGCTGGCCTTCTTCAAACATAGGTATCAAGAATTGTTTAGATTAGCGACTTCATTCTTTTTTGTTGCTATCATTATCATCACGATAATGCCAAATCAGTCCACGTAAAAATAATATTTCCTTTTTCTATTATTATTAAGGTAGCGGCTGAAACATTGTCTTGTATTTTTTTTAAATCACCCGTACAAAATTTTTTGGATAGAATCACAAAATTTAAACTTATTTATAAATGGAACTTTGTGTGTGTGTGTGTGTGTGTGTGTGTGTGTGTGTGTGTGTGTGTCCGTTACCTATAGACTCCGAAACAGCTGAACCGATTTTCTTGAAAATTTATACAGTTGTACTATAAGCGTCTGCGAGTGTTCTTAGCTAGGTTTTGTGTCGAGGTACCCCCATAAATATCGAAAATCGATAATCGAAAAAATCGGATTATAGAAGGAGTGGTCCGATTCTAATCAAATTTGATACACTCATAGAAAAGACATAAGAAACGATATTCAGGAGTTTCAAGGTTGCAGTTCTTACAATAGTACAGAAAATCGATAATATATATATAACAGGCAAGATGTTTGTGTGTGTGTCTGTTTATCTGCATGTATCTCCTTTATACAAATCCACAATTTTTATCCGATTCTCACCAAACTTCAAACAAATATTCTTTAGGCTGAGTCTGATCTCCAGAACCATGGATTAGTTTTAAAGCTTTCATTGTACCCGAGCAACGCCGGGCTATACTGCTAGTATATATATGTATATATATATATATATATATATATATATATATAAAAGTATATTATTTAGTATTTGTCTATATTTTTAAAATGAAGTAGTATTTACAGTATTTACATCATTCAGACTATTGTCTTCATCTTTGTTGCCATTTCTACGACGTTTAGGCTTTCTTGAGAACACATGGCCCAGTGGATATAGACGTTTGTTAGTTTCTGTGACTTGACCCAAAAGAGTTGTGAATTCAATGTCTGGCTAGACCAGAAGAGGTAAGGAATAAAGATCATATACCCCAGTGATTGTAATAAAGAGTTCGGTTCGAAATGGCCTAGCACCTGAAGAAGGCCGGAACGTAAAACGGCCGAAACGTCGTACAAATGGCAACAAAGATGACGACAATAGTCCGAATACTGTAAATATGTTCTTTAAAAAGAATTAATAGATTTATTTTTAACTTGGTATTTTTGGTACTTCAAAAGTTATTTTTATTGTTTACCCGTATTTGAGTAGACTCCCCGTTTTTTTCTTTTTTATACAGTGTATATTTCGTGGATGTACGTCATGGTGCAGTTGATATTGGTTCGGAGCGAAAAATCGGGGAGCCGAGTTCGAATCTGAGTGGAAAAGGAAAACTGTCTTTTCTGCAAATATTTTCGTGGCTCTGTACCACGCCCTCGTGCTTTATGGTCCAATTCTTTTACCGTCGAAACAGGTAAGTGTAACCGCTCTTATGCTCCATCAGTTTCTTTTCTCGCTTTTCCAGCCTGTTGAACTCCCTTTAGGCATGCTTGTTTCCCTGATAGCTACAATCTCAATTCACATTTTCTATCTCCTTGATCTTTCTCTTATACCTTCTTCGACATCTTCTGCACCATTATTTCTTTCCCTTCCCTATTCTCTCACTGTAACCCCCCTGCGCACCAGTAGCAGTATTGCCTTGCTTGGGGTGAAACGATTACTAAAAAAAATTGTGAGAAGACAGAATGTATAGTCTTTAACAAACAAAAAAACGAAGAAACGATCTACGTATGCCATAATCAGGCAAGTTCATAGATGTAACTATCTGGGTAATCTGATCACAGACGACTGAAAATGTGACATCGAAATTCGAGGCGCATTGTAATAGCGAGAAGATATTTTCCAAACCAAGCGAAAACGAATATTAAGAAACACGAACAAGTCTGTAATGTTCTACCACCACAGAGCAGACCCCGAACATTCACCAATCAAGTGAATGGTTCTTCTCTGAAAGAAGAGTCTTGCCTTGAACGTCTACTGAGATTCAAACTCTTCTCAACTCTCACATATATCACGTACCCAAAGATGGATCTTCTTCATTCCCGTTTTCCATGAGTAAAAAGTTTCAGACGTACAGCTTCATTTCCAGGAACAGTTGTTTAGTGGGTCAAATTCCTTATAGGCTGGTTTTTTTTTTTGAGTTGTTTTGTTTTTTTATTATCAATCTATGCAATGTTAACTTCTTCAAATCTAAGCTGAGCTTAGGTAGCTACATGTTTTGGCTTAAAAACAGGTTTTCCTGATGGGAAAATGTTGTATTCTTGTCAAAGACACTATTTTTTAATGCTTCTCAATCCAGGTTTTATTATTATGTTATTTTTCATTATATTTCTATTTCTGCTATGGTCGCACTACCTACCAAGTATGCGGGACGACCTAAGGCAGGTCGTGGCGTGTTGCTATGGCTCAATTTCATGTTTTTTCTATCTCCCCTATCATCCCTTAGCGTTACATAGACAAAGTTCTCCTTAGTGTGTGGGCTGTACTTAATAAGACAATTTTTTGTATATCTCTTAACCTGGAGTTTCCAGGGATTCTTTCAATGTGTTGTTTTGTTCCATTTTTCATCATTTCCAAATGCACCTACTATCACTAACACGACTCTCCACATTTTTTCTATTTCAATTTCCAGGTCTTTATATTTTGACAGTTTTTCGAATTCCTTGTTTGCTTTGTTACAATCCGCTGGACAAGCCATATCAATTAATAGACAAGTTTTCTCTTTCTGGTTTTTAACAATAATGTCCGGCCTATTTGCTTCAATTTTTCTGTTTGTGTAGATGGTGTCATCCCATAGAATGGTGACATCTTCTATTTCTGTAACCGGTGCTGGGTGATGTTCATAACAGTGTTTGTTTACAGATTTTCCATAGTGTTTGCACATTGTCCAATGTAAATATTGCACCACTCGATCGTGACGATTTTTATATTCATTTGGGGCATGTACAGAATCGGCTTGGAACGAGAAACCGGGGAGCCGAGTTCGAATTCCAGTTGTAATTCATTGCATTCACTTACGCGCAAATACCCTTGGGAAAGGTATTAATCCGTCTCTTCCCTCCATTTATGGGATAAATAACAGGACAGATTGGGTTCTATAGCCTTGGCTGGCAACCAGTCTACCGCAGAAAGCAATGGCAACCTACTGCGGGATAATCTTCTGCCCAGTCAGTCATGTCTCGAGAGAGACATGATCGCTCAAGCGTGTATCACGTATGGCACTTAATTGACTGACAGAACAACATGAGATTATTATTATTATTATTATTATTATTGTTATTAATTTCAGTTAAAAAAAGGCATAGCAACTTAAATACGCGTACTCACTAAAAATAATAGTTTCGTTGAATAATATAGTCATATTTTTGGAATAAATCTAAACAGCTTTGGGTAAGAAAAACCTATGGCACCTTCCTTGATGCATTTAATTCTAAAATTCGAGATACAGATTAACCCGAGGAGACTAACCATGTGTATATAGTACCCAGCACAAATGACGCCATTTTGATTACAAGTTAATTACAATTTTCAGTACCTGATTTTCTTACCTAAATAACATATTTTCAGTTCCTATTAATGTTAACTCAAAGTATAAAGTTTGAAGTACCTGCATGTAAAATATTTCAAATAAAGATTTATATTTAATAATTTTTTGATATTTTCAAATCGGGTTGGATATACCCATAGTTAGTAGTGGTTTAACTTTTGATAGTGTAACAATTGATTGGTTAGCGTTCCAGGGTTAAAAAACTAGAAAGCATTATCATAAACTAAATAATCATAATATGTATATAATATAGAGATATATAATTTTATTCGGTCGACTTAGCTCGGACATTTATGCCTCTATGACGCCAAACATCACGGTCATCCGTCAAAGTCGTAATGTCATTAGGGGAGCATTCTGTGTCATAACAGCTGCTTAATTTATATGGTTGCCAGATGACCAAATCGTCTTGCTTCATAGCTAAGTGTCCAAAATAGTAGAACACTCAGGAGATCTTGTGTTGCTCGCCTGCGTTCGTGTAAGATTGTAGAAATATCAATGAAGGGACTATAGAGCTGTGATATGTGTGTGTGTGTGTGTGTGTGTGTGTGTGTGTGCGTGAGTGAGAAAGAGAGAGAGAGAGGGGGGGGAGTTTGAAGCTTGTGATTAAAGAAGTATTATTTTCTTAAATTGTCAATATTTTATTGCATCATTAACTTCTTCAAATTTTTCTTCTCACAATTTATAGTTATTTTAAACCGTGTTCATGAAATATTGATTACAAGCCCCACAGGTAATTCGAAAGAGGCCACTGTCTGAAGTTTAGTTTAATATAGAAAAATGAAAAAAATACAGAATATTGTACTAGACTTACGCAAAGAAAATTAAGTTACTGGCGAAAACTGTATGCGTGAAGAATCTTGGACAAAAATGGAAATCGAAACCAATTCTAGATAGAGTTTAAAAGTGTATACGCGGATTTGTAGAAGATGGATTATTTCCAAACATATAACTTCTTTGCGACATTCTTCATTTTAGCTGGGTGAAAAATCAAACATCTGACACCGTATCGGTGTGGAGAAAAACGTACGGATTTAAGACTATGTGTATAGAAGTATTTTTATCGTTGTGTCTACTTATATAAATATATTTATCATTTTTTAATCCTTTCACCCCAAGCAAAGCGGTACCCTCACTGATGCACAGGGGGATACATAACAATAAAAGTTTAGGGAGGAGGAGAGTGAAGAGAAAGATGAACCAGTTACAGGAGGTGTTAGAGAAAGGGCAAGAAAAGGATGTGAACACAGATGTGAAGACAGTTGCGAAGGTAGAGAGAAAGGAAAAGAACAAGATACACAGGTTGTTGTAGAAGAGACTGGAATCAAGTGGATAACAGATGGGAACTGACATTGCATTTAAATTCCTAAATGTTGTAGCCGCCAGGAAAGTAAGTATACGGAAGGGAGTTCCACAGGCGGAAAGTGCAAGGAAAGAAACTGATGGATTAGAATCGTAGATTTATCTGTAAAAGTGTGGAACCTTGTTGCCAGTCTGGTTGCTCGAGTAAATTCTAAGTTGATCGGAGCAGAAGCCATGAAAATATTTGTAGAAGAGACAGAGGGAAGACACATCCCACCGGCGAGGAAGTGGCTGGAGTCTAGCAGCCAGGTCGGGATCAATTGCATTACAGATTTTCCGTTGAAGATTGTCGAGAACATTGAAATGAACATCAGGGGCGCCAGACCAGGTATAACGACATTGTTCTATGCATGGCCGAGTAGTTGATTTGTATGTATTGTAGTTTACTTGCCACGAAGTAATTTTAGGTGCCTAATTACCAAGTCTTCTCTGGAGTATATATGTGAAAAGGACACTGAAGGAGAGCTATCTATGTACATTTGTAATATTTCATTCAGATCGAGAGGCTTTTACGAATATGTGCAATGCTCCACACAGAGTAAACTTGTGTAGCTCTGAGATACTAATGTGTCGAGAAATTCTTCTCACAGGATTTTCGGTACCTTACTTTAGCATACCCAATTCCTCTAGCATGACAGGGGTAATCGTAATTTTCAAATTTACACATTGCACAAATACCTTTGGAAAGGTATTAATCCATCTCTTCTCCCTCCAGCTATGAGTTGAATAGCAGTACATATTTAGTTTTATAGTTCTGGTGTGAAACCAGTCTACCGCAGTAAGAAATGGCAACCTACTGCGGAATAATCTTCTGCCCAGTCTGTCATGTCTTTTTTGGGACATGATCGCCCAAACGTGTTTCACGTATGGTATTTTTTAAAAATAAAATCAGTGGCTAACCATGAAGTGAGGTGCTTTTTTGTCGGGATAACTCAGTCAGCTCACATGGTCATCTACCGATAGGGTTCCTTAGTATCTCGATGTGTCTTTTAAGTCACCTTAGCACCCTCAGCTATCAAACAAATTACAAACCGACCGCCCTCACGACACCCGGCCACGATCCTCTCCAATTACTCCCGCTCATGACCAGAAATGTCCAGCTGGTCAAGCGGACATGTCAAACTGATTAACATGAAGCCACTGACCAGTAAATCTGGATACTTAACGGTTTAATTTCTGTGATATTTATAATATCATAGTAATATTATTGTAGAGTATAGTCCCTTCATAACAATAACATGTATAATACAAAAATATGGCACAAGGACAAAATGGGTTGGGAAAAGCTGGTCTCTATTTGTCTTATCTTAAAAAGTTCGCTATTCACAACCACTAACCCAGACAATCTATACAATATTCTTTGCACCAAAACATAACATTCTTAATACAAACACCATAATATCTCAAAGACTATGAAGTCCTAGCTAGTCCCATCAATTGGAGTAGATAGACAAAACTATCGCCCGGTTCTAATTCCACCCACGTCTATTGAACAGGTGAAGAGGCTCATCCCTTATTCCCTGTTTAGGATGTGGTTTCCGACTTTCTCTTTTCCAATCTTTTCACTCTTATGTAGCCCCCTGCACATCAGTGGCGTTACCGCCTTGCTCGGGGTGACATGATTAAAAAAAAATATGTACAATTTGTCTGTGACGAATAAATTAACAACTTTTAAAAATGAAAACACCCATGAATATTTGCACAATACTACTGACAAGGTACTGTATTAGTTTAAATTAGACAGAAATATCAGTTGACTAGACGAATGTTATGCGGGATTGGATAAATTGAAAACACCCATTCGACAATTAAGCAATTACTTTATAATTACTGTACAAAATTTAATCTGTCCACTATATATAAATTTACTCGAGCAACAAGATTAGCAACTAGGTCCCACCCTTTTACTGTGAAACCAATAAATTGTAAACGTAAATTCTACTCCATCAGCTTCTTTCTCGCACTTCCCGCCTGTGGAATTCCCTTCCATTTACTTGCTTTCTCGACAGCTATACTCTCCAAGAATTTAAATGTAAAGTCAATAGTCAGCTCCTATCTCACTAACCTGCATCCTCCCTCTCTCTCTCTCATGCTCCTTTCTCTGTCCACTCCACTCTCATCAGTATTCTTATCCTTCTCTTACTCACTTCCTGACACCCCTTATAACCTGTCACTCTTTCTCATAACTTTCCTTCTAATTAAAACCTCCTGCAAAACAGTGGCAATAAAATGCCTTGCTTTGGGCGATATGATTATAAAAATAAAATAAATATAAAATAAAAATATATACATGTTAATACCTTTACTCAGTAAATGTCAAAAGACATAAGAGCCTTGCTTGCTGTAATATTAGTACCAGTATTATTTCACTTTTGCTCAATTTATGACGGTGGCTGATAAGAAGTTTATTTTCAGTTTATGTCTCATGACTTAAAAAAATGAAACCGGCCATTTGTTCTTTTCACCAAGAGGATGGTGCAGGGCGAGCTTCAGAATGCGATATCGTGTTCGAATTCCAATCTAGCTCGTTGCATTCACTTATGTACAAAACACACTTGAGAAATATATGAATCCATCACCTCCCCCAGCCATGGATTAAATAGTAGGACTTGTATCTGGAAAAATCATTGTTATTATCAAAATATTGTTAATACCATATTTACTCGCAAAAACAAATAATTATTGTTATACTAAAAATGTTTCCGCATTAAATAAGCCACAAAGAATTGATAAGCTGTAAGAAGTAAAATCAACCAAATTTTTACCAATAGAATGTATCCAGTTCATTTTGACGTACCTTTGCTGTTAATGATTTTGTAATGGCTATTTCTAAAGCGCAATTTAATACACGAATTTTTTTTCTTGTTTTTGTACAACATACCAATTCTTCCCATAATCATTATTAATGCAATTTCTTTCTTCTTCTGTGATTATTTGTAGTAATAATAGTGTTATTAGTATTAGCCTAGTTCGGAAGAGGTCTGCATGTGTGGGGCGGCAAGTCAAGATGGAACTCTGTGCAACTGTAATGGTCTAAGAGACACCCTTGCTGACCAATAATTAACAGCGCAACACCCAAGAGACCATTGATTTTAATCGGTTTTATCGTTTATATAGAAAGTTATCCCTTCAGAAACCCACTTTTTCCCCGCTCACGTTCCAATTGATTTTTGTTTCTTAAACACTCAGCCAAATCATAAAAAAAAACTAAAGTCAATTCATCATTGTCCATTTATTTTTTCCATGCAAAAAACAGTCACTTTAAAAAAAGGACAAAATCTTTTCTTTCCAATATTTTTCTTCGAGTTTTTTTTTTTTTTAGCCATAGCGTTCTTATTTTTTAAAACTTCTGTACATTTTTTTTATATTTTTACTTTGTTTTACTGCGTTTTTTTTTCTGTCTCTCTTTTTTTATGAATTTATATTTGTTGGACTTTACTTGATGGGCATTCTTTTTATTTTTTTATTTCCACGACTGGTAGCCATTACATTCAAAATGGATTCTCTCCCTTGATATGATCTTTCGTTTCCAGACTGTGTCTAGAAAAATCATTGTTATTATGTTACGAATCCATCACCCCTCCCAACCATGAACTTAATAGTAGGGACTTTATCTGGAAAAATCATTGTTATTAATCAAAATTTTGTTAATACCATATATACTCACAAAAATAAATAATTATTCTTATACTAAAAAATGTTTCAGCATTAAATAACTCACAATGGATTGATAAGTTGTAAAAATAAAATCAATCAAATTTCTATCAACAGAATGTATCCACTTCATTTCGACGTAACTTTGCGTGAATTGTTTCCCAACTTATAACTCCTTTTTTAGCCAAATCGCATGGCTTGAGAGGTCAGTTCTTGATGAAACGATGAGAAATTAAAAAAAGAATTAAAAAAAAAAAACAGATCAAGGAGTTTTATAAAAAAAAGTCATGACTATAATTATAAAATGATATCTGTAATAAAACATTATCAGAAATCAAAAGCGGCTTAACCGCAAATTTGAAAGATTTGAAATAAACTTAGTTTATTTAGGATCTGGCACAAAGGGAAAAAAAAAACTTTTATCAATGCGTTTCTCCTGATATCGCTAACATATACGTCTTCGGTAATTTGTATTGCTTCTGTTGTTTTTAAATATTTTCAGATTTTTTCATAAAAACCATATCATATGAAAAACAATCCACCTAGGGGATCCTTGACAAAATCGAAGAAAGAATCTGTAATGAGATTGATCCCAACTTGGCAGTCACTTTCTCACCGGCGTAATGTCGCTTCCCTTTGTCTCTTCTACAAATACTTTCACGACTTCTCCTACAATGAACTTAGCTCACTGGTGCCCCCTATGTATGAATTTACTCGTGCGACAAGATTAGCAACTAGGTCCTATTTTTTTTTTTTAATCATATCACCCCAAGCAAGGCGAAAACGCCACTGATGCGCAGGGGGCTACGTAAGAGTGAAAAGACTGAAAAAGAGAAAAACCGGAAACCACATCCTAAACAGGAAACAAGGGATGAGCCTCTACACCTGTTCAATAGATGTGGGTGGAGTGTGAACCAGGCGATAGTTTAGTCTATCTACTCCAATTGAAAAGAAAATTTTTTAAAAAAGAGTGAAAAGATTGGAAAAGAGAAAAATCGGAAACCACATCCTAAACAGGAAACAAGGGATGAGCCTCTTCACCTATTCAATAGACGTGGGTGGAGTGTGAACCGGGCGATAGTTTAGTTTATCTGCTCCTTAATTGAAAAAAATAAATAAATAAAAAAGAGTGAAAAGATTGGAAAAGAGAAAAACCGGAAACCACAACCTAAACAGGAAACAAGGGATGAGCCTCTTCACCTGTTCAATAGACGTGTGTGGAGTATGACGCTTTTACTGTGAAACCAATAAAATGTAAACGCATCTTGTACTCCATCAGCTTTTCTCGCACTTTTCATCTGTGGAATTCCTTTCCGTTTACTTGCTTCCCTGACAACTACAATCTCTAAAAATTTAAATATAAAGTCAATAGTCATCTCCTATCTCACTAACTTGCATCCTCTCTCTCTCTCTCTTGCTCATTTCTCCGTCCACTCCACTCTCATCAGTATTCTCATCCTTCTCTTACCCACTTCCTGACACCCCTTATAACCTGCCCCAATTTGTCATAACTTTTCTCCTATGTAACACCCTCTGCGTACCAGTGGCAGCAAATTGCCTTGCTTGGGGCGATATGATTATAAAAAAAAAAAAATAAAAAATGAATTTATACATTTTTCTTTAAAATTGTCTAACAATATTTATTCAAGTGTCGCACTTTCGTTCCTCTGTTATACAATTCTTAAGTATTTAAATTTCTGCCCCTGTTTAATTTTAGTCTCCCCTGCTTTGATTTGGCCTTTTGGACTACTCTTTTTACTGACTAACATGCATTCAGTTTTTTTATGGTTTATATATAATCCTTTCTTTCCACTTTCTGTAATTACTTTATGTAGGAGGTCTAGTAGTTTACTTTCCGTGTTTACTTAAAAAGCGGTAGATAGACAATAGTCAAAATATTAGTTTGAGTTCCTACAGAAAGTAACTGCAGAAGAGAATTTCCAGCAAAAAGAATCCAGACATTTATTGTGAAATCGCGAGAGAACATGAACCAGTTCATGCGAACATACTTTAAAAAACTACTTCGGGAATATCAATAATACGAAACTAAGATAAATGTAGCAAATGCCTATCTTAACTTTCATGCTGTTAATTTTTAAATTCCAATGAAAAAAAAAGCGTATTCATTGAATGAAATGAATTCGCTAAATTTTTATGAGTTTTATAAAGTGGTAAATTTATATTTCCGAGCGAATCTCCTATTCTATAAATTTATTCAATAATAGTGTAAACTCTAGCGTCATAACTATTTTTTTTATAGAATAAACTCATTATTTGCTAACTCGAACGCAAGAGATTCTTTTAATAATTGCGTTCTATTCATTATTCCATACGTGGAAAAAAACTAAGGTAATTATTAAAACTGATTGTCTGCATTTCCAATCTCAATGCGATGAAAGATGAATAAAATTAACCATTTTTTTGTAAGAATTAAGTCATTTTAATGTAATCTACACTAGCGGTAGTCTTTCCGTAGGCTGCAAGTCATGATGAAATTAGAACTTCAAAAATGTTACTTATAATTTTTTTATTATATTTTCATATAGATATTTGAAAATAAAACTAAAGAGTTTCGAAATGTTATTCCCTGACAAAGCTTAAGTCTCGACAATGAGTTCAGCATTAACAACAAAAGACAAAGAAAATATCAATAAAAAAATGAAAATTCAAAAATAGATAAATACCTTGCTCCGCACAGGTTCTTCATAACTCTAAAATTTGCAACTTGCGCCTTTAATCATTAGACCATGTGTACCCAAAATGAGAGCATTTATGGAATGATGGTTATTTGGATTACTGAATTTCTACTGAAAGTTGCTTTTCTTATTACCCCCAACTGTTAACCCGATCGATTCTACGGTCTTCACCTAGCTGTACAAAGACACGAATATGATAGTTTAATTTTTGGAATGACCGTAATTTTGCGTAACATTTTTACCATAGCGCATTCAAACAATGTTGGTTTACGGCCATATCGCCGAAGTTAAGGTAAGGTGGGTAACCGCTTGGGAATACTAGATGTTGTAAGCTTGAATGTGCAGGTGGTGCAATAATGGCCATTGGAAGTCGGAGAGCCGAGTTCCAGTTCCAGTCGCATTCGTTATATTACTTACGCGAAAATACAATTATGAAAGTCATAAATTCACCTTTTTTTCTAACTATGAGTAATTTGCATTGTTTTGTAAAATCTAAATCTCTGATTTTTCATATAAACCGTTCCACATGAAACTGAACTTATACATAAGAACTGACAAGAAAATGTCTAACAATATTTATTCAAGTATACTTACCTGCCCCTTTTTGTGGTGGATGGGGATTCAAATAATCTCTCTTTTTCGTCTCTGTTCTCGAAGACAGAGTGCGGCTCAGTTATATCTCTGTCCGAGGACAAGGCATACAATTGAGAAAAATAATACTGTAAGATGCCCGGTCCAGGGGAACAGTATCCAGAGGTCGAGCCACCCCACTTCACCAGAGAGGTGACCGGTGCTCGTCACGGAGGCCAGCGATTGCGGGGACTGGGCAATTTTTGTGTCTTGCCCGCTCGTACACGTTCGGGCTCCCCACATTAAGCCTTGACCTTGTGTCGTATTCACTTCCCAAAAGGAAAGAGGTAAATAACTATTTATCAAATTGTCGCATTTTTCAACTCTCGAATATAAATACATTTTGTTTAAGAGGTCTTGGTATAACTTCTAATATTAAATTATTATCTTCACAAAATCCCTACGTTATAAGAATACCTTTGTAAAAATACAAACAGTTATCAAACAATGTTTCATCATTTGCATTGCTGATATGCATACCAAAATGAGTCATTCGTTGCCCAGGAAGTTGCACATCTTCCTGTTATACTCTTAGCGGTAAATGAGTGAAATGAATCAGAAGTAGTGTGTTGACATCAAGTTTTGTAAAAATTAGTAAAATTGCTAGGGAAATATTGTTTTTAAAACAAGCTGTTCAAGAAAAGATAAGAATTTTACAGGCCAAATCGGACTTTGCATTGCCTATGTTTTGCAGCCGAGTCTCCATTCGTAGACAGAACCCTGATTGAGTCCGAAGTCATTTACGAGCTTTCTCGGGACTACGACAAATTTTGAAAAAAGTGGTGATGGAGAAGGCTGGTTATCATCTGTTTTATCTTAAACTTAGCTAGCGCCTATTACTGACCCAAACAATCTATATACTATTCATTGAGGAAAATATCACATTTTTAGATTCCATTCTTAATACAACCACCAAAAATACATCAAGTCTATGAAGTTCGAATTAATCTTCATATGTATAATTTTTCTAATGAGATGATATAATAACAACATTTAAAATGAAAATAACAATGAATATTTACAATATACATAATACGAAATATACAAGAAACTAAACTAAATGTTACTAGTAAGAAACAGAATCAAAACTCTTAATGGTGGCACAAATATCAGTTAACTAGACAAAATTAATGCGGGACTTCGATGAATTAAAAAACCAATCATTTACCTACTACACGCGCAATTACACACTTATTCAGACTAGACAACAATTTCGAAAATCAAAACATTGAACAACAAAAGTGTTCCACATCCACCGGAGAACTAACATTTCTTCTTAGCTAACGAGACAGAGATGAGGAATTAAACTAAAGGAGGTGCGAAGACGGGTAAATTATGACCCTTGGCTTCAGTATAAGCACTTGCATTCTCCAGGTTAAACCCAAACTTGTGTCACATCCCGTCTCTGTGTCTCAATGTAGAACGTTTGGGTAAATATTCAGATTTCAGAGACTGTTGGGATCGTTGGAGTCAGTCTAGAGTCTGTTAATGCTCACTCAGACTGATTTTAATTCTAGAACGTGCACGGCCTATTTTTGTCGCTAACCGATTAGAACTCATATTTTTTTGTTGAAAGAAACGGTCTATATTACGTAAAGTTCATCTCGTTTTTGTTTTTTTACATAATTTTTTTAATATTCTTTGTCACTCTTCCCAGTGTTTTTTTTTTTTTGCTGGTGTAACAGCTAGTTTCACTAGTCTAATGATTTAATTATTGTGTATAGTGCATTTTAATTTTCAGTTTATTTTATTTTTCAGTCGACGTCCGTCGACTTAACTTTTTTTGTTTTGCATATTTTGTGTTTTTGCTCAATCCTCTAGGTTCTCATTTTTCTTCTTTTGTTCCCGACAATTAATTTTTACTCAACTCCTTTCAGCTGCAAGCAAAATCTAATTTTAGTCTAACTTTCCATTTATTTATTTTTTAATCTATTTTGTTTTTCGTGTTAAGTCAACCATTTTGTTTAATAGTTACAAAATTTATTTTTAGAAGCATCTCTTTTTACACTTTTTTATATTATTTATTTCATAATTTGTTCATTTTTCCGTTTTGAATTTTTAAAAAGAAAGGAAAACCTTTGTAGTCAATTGTGTCGTTTCAATAATTTTTTTGCTTACGTCGATCGTTTTCTTTTTTACTTGTCATTTGTTCTCTTATATTTTTTTTTTACGTGTCACATTTTTAATCTTTTTTGTAGTATTTATTTCAGAATTTGTTTGTTTTTCTAGATTTACTTAAAAAAAAAAGGCAGACCTTTTTAGTTAATTGTGTTGTTAGAGTAAATTTATTCTTTTTATTTTACACTTCAAACGTTATCTTTTTTCACCTGTCTTCTCGTTCGCCTCTGTTCGAGAAGGACTTTGTTTTAATTTGTGTTACGTTGGAATCCCTTTTTTAAACCAGATTTGGTCGGACTATTTGTTTCATTTTCTTCGTAAATTCCTTTCTCATTGTTCTATATCTGTTTAAGATTTTATGTTGTTTGATTAATTTTTTTAATTCCCTAGTTTTTGTTTAAAAAAGGAATAAAAAATAAAATTTATTTGAGCAAAAATCAGTAACCAAAAATGGCTGATATACGTCGGTCAATAAAAAAGACCTGTTTGAGTAAAAAATCAAAGACTCTCCCCATAAAAAGAAAAACGCGTAAAGGGGAAAGCGATCGGGTTCACTTTAGTCAAGGGTCAAAATTTACCTAGCGAGGTCGGGCTCGTTGCATTGCTTATATATTTTTTTTTCAGCTGAGTCTCCGTCTTTATACAGAATCTCAACTGAGACTTCTCTGTCCGAAGACTAACAATTTCGAGCTCTCGCGAAACTGTATTAACCCAAAGACCCCTCCACTGAGACATGGTGTGACAAGGTCGGGTGTAACTTGGAGAATCTAGTGGATACAATTGGGCCAAGGGTAAAAATTTACCCAGTAGAATCAAATAATATGCAGTCTATTTTTCGCACTAGAGTTGAAAGAGAACAGACTGAATCATTCTCTGTCTGAAGACAGAGACTTTGAGTAACAATTTTGATTTTTTTCGGGATTTTGAGTATTTAACCAAAGTCTCCCAACTAAAGCTGAATTTGACACAAGGTCAGTTTTTAACCAGGGGTTTCCGAGCGCGTACAAGAGGGCAAGAATTTTCGAAAATCCGCGTACGCGGAATCGTGTTCTTGTTTATTTTCCCCTGCTGAGCGTACGTCCTCAGGCCTAGGTTCGGCTGAGTCGTAGGTAGTCCGCCGGAAAACAGAGACACGGAAAAGCTCGAATGACGATATCGCGGTCATGCAGAACACAAAGTATTTATCCAATGCACCCCCCCACTGGGACGGAATGTAAATCAAGGTCGGGATTTACTGAGCGAATATAAACCTGGACACACGGGACATGGGTAAAAATTCGCCCAGTCTGCGTATACGCGGTATTGGAATCTGAGCCTTTCTATACTTCTCAGCCGAGATTCTGTCTGCAGACGGAGCCTCAATTGATTCGAACTCTGCTCGAAGACACAGATCCTTTCTGTCTTTCTCATCAGGGTCTCAGTCTATAGACTGAGTACCGACTGAGTCGTCCTGTTCGAAAACAGAGCCCCGACTGAGTCGCTCATTCCCCGAAGACAGGTTGACTGACAATTTCGTATTAAAGCGGAACACTGAGTATTTACCCAATGCCTCCACACTGAGACGGGATGTTACAAAGGTCAGTCTTTACGTGGGGTACCCGAGCGCGAACAGTCGGAGCTAATGTTAATTTTTTTCCAGATAACGCATACGCGGGATCGGGTAGTAAGACTGTCTAAGTCTCTGCTCTTAGATCATCTACTGAGTCAAATTGTCCGAAGACAGAGAGCTCATATGTTCTTCTCGGCTCCGAGTCGCTCTTTGCCCCAAGACAGAGAGCTGGCCTGATAGTTTCATGTACGGGTGGAACGTTGAGTATTTGCCCAATGCCTTCCTACTGAAAAACATTCTATGAGAATCAGAGAGCATACATTCGGTCCAATGGACGAAATTTGCTCAGCCCCCGCATAAGTGGTATCGGGCACTGTTTGCCAGTTGTTTTCAACCGAGACTTTCTCTGTATGCGGAACCTACAGGGAGTCGAACTCAACCGGAAGAGAGATAGCTTGTCTTTCTCCGTAGAGGGAGCCCAGACTAAGTTTTTCTCTACCCGACGACATTTTGACTGATAGTTTGAAATGACTTTATTCTCCACCCGAAGACAAAGAGTTTGTCTTTCACAGTTGCGTCTCTGTCCAGCTGAGTTGAACTCTGCTAGAAAACAACTTTTCTGTCAATTTCGAATTCACGAGTTACACTAAGAATTTACCCAAAGTTCCCCCACCACTACTAAGACGGGATATGAAACAAAGTCGCTCTTTACGTAAGGAACCAATGCGCAGTCACACAGTCTTAGGTCAAAATTTGCACAGTCCCCGCATACACAGAATCGGGCACTAATCCTCTGTATTCTTCTTAGCCGAGACCCTGTCCGTAGACGGACTTTCGACGAAGTCAAACCCTTCCCACAGAGAAAGAGCTTGTCTGTCTTTCTCAGCCGAATCCCAGTCCGTATTTTTCCTTTCTGGAAATAATAAGGATTTTAGTGATAAAAGTCCTAGTAATTAAGTCATAACTATGAGCAGAAGAGATCAAGATATAACTTTTCGAAATGAGTATTTGCGCTTAGGTGAATATAATGAATCCAACTGGAATTATAACTCGATCACTCCTCTAAGTACTGACCAGGTTCAACGTTGCCTTAACTTTGGTGATCCTACAGGTACCGAACTTTCAACCTAAAGTTGGTTGTAAGACCATTATATAATATATACACAGAAGCTTACAGAATATTGTATTTCCAAGCGATCACCAATCTAAGTATTGACCAAGATCGACGTTGGTGATTGTAAGGGAACTGGTGTTTTAACGTAACAGAGTCGTAGCCCATGACCTTCTATATTTTGGAAGTCGTACCCATACCCAACACGATGGCCAAGTGGTTAAGGCGTTGGACTTAAGTTCCAATGAACATCTGTCCGCGTGGGTTCGAACCCCACTCATGTACTTTTGGATGTGCGTTGTGGTGCAGTCGAATTTCAGTTGAATTTACTTGCATTCACTTACGCACAAATACCCTTGAGAAAGTTATTAATCCGTCTCTTCCTTCCAGTTATGGGTTAAATAACAGGGCAGATTGGGTTCTATAGCTTTGGCTGGCAACCAATCTACCGCAGAAAGTAATGGCAACCTACTGCGTGTATCACGTATGACTCTTAACTGACTGACCCATACACTGTTATATCATCTGCATGGATGTTCACTAAATGTTTGTAGACAGATTCTTATTATAAAGCAAACAGTAATACTGAGATGAGAGCCTTGTAGGCCATATGCATTGATCTAATGGACTTCAGATGACGGAACATTAACAATGACTTTCATGGACCTACATGTTAAGGAAAACCTTATATTTGAGAAAACTCTTAGAGCGTGATTCCATAGCCTAAGAGTTTGTGTACCAATTCTCAATGCCACACCTTGTCAAAGATCCTTGATATATCTAAGGCGATCTACCACGTGATGCATTTATCGTTTGGCGCTTCATTGATTCTGTGTTTACTTAGAGAAGTGCAGCTAGCGGAATGAAAGTCATACTGTTTGTCGTTAAGCCGGTTGTCCCTGTTGAGATAATCAACGTCCTTCTTTATTTTCATGCACTAAAAAAGTTTGCTGAGTACACTAAGTAGGCTGATTAGTTGATTTATGTAGAAGGATGCATTATTAAAAACAGAACATACAGCAGCCATTTTTTCATTGTAAAAAATTAAAATACTACAACTAACCAGGAATAGTCCCTGAAAATTAGAGCTTAAACTATGTCTTGACGAATAGTTCAGTGCTCTGTGAACGACTGGAATTTGAACTCGAATCACCGGTTTCATTTTTCACGCCTGAATCTCTACAGTTACTAACATGCATGGTAATTATACAATAGACTATTTGAAAAAAAAAAAAAGAAGCCCGTACAATATACAAACAAAAAATCTCATAATAACTTCCAAAGTGAGTCTCTCTTTTCCCGTCACAAAAATATAAGTAAATTAACTAGGCACATCAAACTATTTCTACAATGCATATTTAGGATTTTCAATTCCACAAAGGTAATCGACCCTTAGAAAAATAAATTTATATATTCTCCATACACAGAATGTCTATTCTTCCGTGAGAGGACACAAAGATAAAAGGTAAAAAATAAGTTAATCAAATACAATACTCTTTCCATCTGTGAATGTCTCAATGATTACCTGTCGCTATCTTCTTCAAGGTGATTCCTTCGAGCCCAAATATTATATTTATCTATGAACAGCAAAATGTATTCACAGCGATCAGTTTATTGCGTTTTATTTCATTATTTTTTTTTCACCATCGCCATCACAGCATTTATTTTACTTCTGCTCGCCTGACTCACGCACACTGAGCAGATTCCATCGGTCGCTGTTGCATAGCAATTTAACTTGGGGAAAGGAACTAAAAAAAAAAAAAGAAGAAAACCGCGACAAGTCTTAATGAAGACGAGATAACTGATGATTGTTATAATATTACATACGAAGACGGGAACGTCAGTGATAAAGTTAACAAAATAAAAGAAGAAAACAAGAAAGGTAGAAACGGGAGTCGAAAATAAATACTTATCAACATTAATCTGACAGATCTTCTGTTTGGGACATCGAATAAAAACTGAACTTATTACAGTCTTAATAGTCTAAAAGACAAGTTTGCTAACCCATATACCAAGTAGAGGGGTGGTGCCATGGTTAGCAATCATGTCCCGCTAAAACCTATTACAACTGACTAGTAAGTTCGATCCTCATTCAGTGAGTTAAGTACCATACTTGATACACGCTTGGGCGATCATGTCTCGAAAGAGACATGACTGACTGGGCAGAAGATTATCCCGCAGTAGGTTGCCATTGCTTTCTGCGGTAGACTGGTTTCCGACCAAGGCTATAGAACCCAATCTGTCCTGTTATTTAACCCATAACTGGAAAGAAATAGACGGATTAATACCTTTCCCAAGGGTATTTGCGCGTAAGTGAATGCAATGAATTCGGCTGGAATGCGAACTCGGCTCCCCGATTTCTCGTTCCGAGCCGATATCCAATGCACCACAACGCACATCTCATTAGGTACCCCATAATCCGGCCCTGTGCCTCATCTAAGCGGTGTTTAGAAAATCAGCTTAATAGTTTAAAAGTCTACATCTTTAACGACTGCAACTATGTATTACCGTTAAACCAATTTAACCACTTCGTCAAACTATCAATTACTATTTATTTATTTTACCACTGAAATTGACTACATATTAACAATAATTCGATAATTTCCACTATGTATTACCATTAATTAGTTTAACCACTTCAACTATCAGTTACCATCAATTCATTTAACCACTACAACTGGCTACATATTACCAATAATTTACTTAATCATTGCAACTGACTATGTATTAGAATAAATTCATTTAAACACTTCTACTGATTATGTATTAACAACAATTAATTTAAACACTGCAACTGGAAATCAATTATCATTAATTCATTTAATCTTTAGGATTGACTACGTATTACCATTAATATATTCACTATTTCGGCTGACAAAGTATTACCATTATTTCTTTTAACTATTCCTCTTTACTACTTATTATCATTAATGCATTTAATTATTGCAACTGACTATATATTACCGTTAAATTTTGACCTGTGGAACAGACAATTTATCATCATTAATTCAT
Source organism: Ascarosepion bandense (assembly GCA_037127315.1). Classification (NCBI taxonomy): domain Eukaryota; kingdom Metazoa; phylum Mollusca; class Cephalopoda; order Sepiida; family Sepiidae; genus Ascarosepion; species Ascarosepion bandense. Next base: position 239,864 of record JBBBDQ010000420.1, on the reverse strand, counting down.
TTAATCTTTAGGATTGACTACGTATTACCATTAATTTATTCACTACCTCGGCTGACAAAGTATTACCATTATTTCTTTTAACTATTCCTCTTTACTACTTATTATCATTAATGCATTTAATTATTGCAACTGACTATATATTACCGTTAGATTTTGACCTGTGGAACAGACAATTTATCATCATTAATTCATTTAATCTTTAGGATTGACTACGTATTACCATTAATTTATTCAACTACTTCGGCTGACAAAGTATTACCATTATTTCTTTTAACTATTCCAATTTTCCTACTTATTATCATTAATGCATTTAAATATTGCAACTGACTATATATTACCGTTAAATTTTGACCTGTGGAACTGACAATTTATCATCATTCACTCATTTAATCACTACAACTTACTATGTATTACCATTAATGCATTTAAATCTTGGAATTGACTATAAATTATCGTTAATTCATTTAACCATAACAACAGTTTATTGCAACTATGTATTATTAATTATTGATTTAAACACTGCAATTATGTATTACCATTAATTCTTTTAACTGATACAACTGACTATTTAATATTTATTATAAATTTCAAGAACAAATATTTAAATCCACTAGGATATTCTAAATAGTGTTTGTTTCATCTTCCGACACTGTCGATCATTGTTAGCCTAACTTGAGACGAAAGACATTATTTATTGTTATTCCTTCATCGACTAATTTAAGTTGCATAATATTTTCTCCGTCTAACTAGTATACGCTACTAAATTTAAGTTTCCAGTGACGTTTTAGAAACTACTTATAATGATTAAATGAATGTCATCTGTATTAACATTAATGAATGTAATCATTGTAAGTGACTAAGTATTACTCATAATTCATTAACCACTGCAACTGTGTATTACTGTTAATGTTTTAGCAACTTCAACTGACTATGTATTACCGTTAATTAATTTAACCACTTTAACTATGTATTACCGTTAATTAATTTAACCACTTTAACTGACAATGTATAACCGTTAATTAATTTAACCACTTTAACTGACTATGTATTACCGTTAATTAATTTAACCACTTTAACTGACTATGTATTACCGTTAATTAATTTAACCACTTTAACTGACAATGTATAACCGTTAATTAATTTAACCACTTTAACTGACAATGTATTACCGTTAATTAATTTAACCACTTTAACTGACAATGTATTACCGTTAATTAATTTAACCACTTTAACTGACTATGTATTACCGTTAATTAATTTAACCACTTTAACTGACTATGTATTACCGTTAATTAATTTAACCACTTTAACTGACTATGTATAACCGTTAATTAATTTAACCACTTTAACTGACAATGTATAACCGTTAATTAATTTAGCCACTTTAACTGACAATGTATTACCGTTAATTAATTTAACCACTTTAACTGACAATGTATAACCGTTAATTAATTTAACCACTTTAACTGACAATGTATAACCGTTAATTAATTTAACCACTTTAACTGACAATGTATTACCGTTAATTAATTTAAACATTTCAACTGATTATGTATCACTGTTAATTCATTTAACCTTTTGAAATGACTATGTTTACCGTCAATTCTTTTAACTACTAGAACTGAAAATGTATTATCAATAATTCTTTTTTCCACTGTAATTAACTTTTTATTAACTTCAATGCTTTTCATCCATAGAACTGGATATTTATTATCATGAATTGAATTAACCACTGCAACTGAATATGCATTTCCCTTAATTCACTTTTCAAACGTACCAAATTCAATGAATCCGCAGCAATTTCCTTACTTTTCTGTAATAGTTGGTTTTTCTCGGCAATATATATATATATACATATATAAATTTCATAATAAATAATAAATTTCATCTTAACACACAATAATTTTAAATTCAACAACAAACACTATTTACAGATTAGTGGCACAGCAATGGGCACGAAAATGGCACCTAGTTATGCCAATATCTTTATGCATATTTTAGAAAAAAAGATACTAGACAGTTCACAATACAAATCATCACATTATTTTAGATACATTGATGATATTTTCTTAATATGGACTCATGGATTAGAAAAATTAAAAAACTTCTTTACTTTCTGCAACAACTTCCACAATACAATCAAATTTACCATGGAGTACTCATACACATCCGTCCCTTTCTTAGACGTCATGGTAAAATTAAATAAACATACACTTTCCACCAGTCTATACAACAAACCCACAAACCAACATAAATTCCTACACTTTAACAGCTGTCATCCCCTCAAATTAAAAAAAATCTATCGTATACAGCTCATTTATTAGAATAAAACGCATTTGCTCAGACCATCCAGATTTTCTAAACAACATTAACAACCTAACAAAACAGTTTCTAAAATGTAAATATCCAATAAAAATAATAACGGAAGCACTACATAAAACCATCCACATAGATCGTAGCACACTTCTCACATACAAAAAACGAAAAGATAACAACCGAATTCCCATGGTTTTTAACCATAATCAATATTCCTACACACTTATCAAAAATTTAAAAAATGATTACAGGAACCTCCAATCAAACAAAAACATCAAAAACATTTTCGATAAACCACCCATAAATGCAAAGAAACAAACACCCAACCTATCATCTATCCTCACTTCTAACAAATATTTAAATAATACAAACCTATCAGGGAATTTAAAATGTGGAAAGCCTCGCTGTTTAATTTGTAAACATTTGATAACAGACAAAACATTCTCTGTACCCAACACCAAAATAAAATTACACCCACCAAACCTTACTTGTGACAGCAAAAACATCATATACTTTATCTTCAGCTCAATTTGCCCCAACAGTGGATATATCGGCGAATCCGGTAATAGCTTTAGATTTCGCTTCAATAATCACAAACTAAATATACGACAAAAAAATGTATACTCCCCAATTGCAGCCCATTTTAATCAACCTGATCATACTTTAGAAAATTGCAAATGTTTACTAATAGACTCCAATTTTAGTTCTACATACACACGCAGAAAGAAAGAAAAATACTGGATTTTAAAATTAAATACACACAAGCTAGGGTTAAATAGGGACTTAGGTGTGTTGAATCTTTACAAATATTTCAATAGGTAAAAATTTTTTTCAGATATTCCAAGAAATTTTTATCTAAAACAAACAGACTTTCTCTACGGACGTGCTGCATGTTGTGAACAAACACACCACGTGATGTAAACAAAAAAATATTCGGACGCTATCGTGAAATACGTTTCTAATTCAAATTTAAAAATCACTTGTTTCTGATGAAGGACCGAGGACGGTCTGAAATATAAAATATAATAAAAATAAACAAATACTGTTCAAAAAAAAGTACATTTTTAAATTCAAAACTTTTTATTAATATTCTTTCCTATATATATATATATATATATATATATATAGTCATCCGCAGACAGATCTGTTTCGCTGTATCACAGCTCATCCGTACGGTTAGACACCGATTGCTTTTAACCCAAGATTGAAACCCAACCAAATTGGCGTCAGTCGGCGATTCTAACTCTGGGCTATGGGCGCTCAGTAGAAGAAGGCAGACTTTTTAGCATGTATATTATCATTATATATAAAGAGAAATCGTAGTGCCGAGATGAATTCGTTGAAACCCTTGTGCACAAATACCCTTTCGAAAGATATTAATCCGTCTCTTCCCTCCAGCTATAAGGGTAAATAATAGGGCAGATTTGGCTCTATAGTTTTGGCAGGCAACAAGTCTACAGTAGAAAGTATTGGCAACCTTCTGCGAAAAAATTTTACCCAGTCAGTAATGTCTCTTTCGAGACATAATCGCTCAAATAGGTATCACGTATGGCACTTAACTGACTGGCTGATATATACATATATATATATATATATATATAGTGTATTGAGGCAGCAGAATTTTTTCTAAACATATATTGTTAAATATAACAGACAATGAATGTCTATTATGTTTAATCAAGTGCCGTTCAAAACATCGTATTTTGGTTTTGATTTCAAGTAAAAAGAAAAGACAAAAATTGAACAGCATTTGGATATTTGTTATTATGCTGTTCCTTAGCTTTCGGCTCACATGTGTCATCTTCAGGGAGGTTACAGGGACGTTAACATAAAGACATCCACCATCAAAGATAATATTATCTTGTGTTGACTTACCTGCCACTTTTCTGATCATGGTTCAATTAAACAACATTTATTAGAAAAATATAGCCATGTAGGTAATATTAGATTTTAGTCGATAACACAATAATACTGATATATACACAGAGTAAAAAGAACCTTCAGCTATTGTAGGCTATCTACATTAAATCCAAGCAACCCGCACTTAATAAAATCACATTTTAATCTGGACAAAACACATTACAATGCATTTAGACATATGGTTCTTTTAACATTTCGGTCTCTCACGTGGTGTGACGTCATGGAACCGCATTACAAATTTACGAACTGCGTCTGCTATTCGTGGACTGTTATCGTCGCATGTTTTCTGTCAACACAACATAATATCATCTTTGATGGTGGATGTCTTTATATTAACGTCCCTGTAACGTCTCTGAAGATCGCTCATGTGAGCCGAAAGCTCACAACCAGCATAATAAAAATTATCCAAATGTTGGAGAATTTTTGTTTTTATTTTCACCTGAAATTAAATCCAAAATATTGTATTGAATACAAATCGCTCGTGTATTGAATACTGCCGCCACATCTGGTCGGGTCCCCCTCCTATTCTCCTGGGGGTTCTCGACAAAATACAACGGAGAATCTGTAATGTGATCTGTAATGTGATCGATACCGACTTAGCAGCCCGTCTACAGTCACTCTCTCACCGGCGTGATATGGCTTCCCTGTGCCTTTTCTATAAAGTTTCACGGCTTTTGCTCCGATAAACTTAGATCACTGGTGCCCCCTAGGTATGAATTTGCACGAGATACTAGATTAGCAACTAAGTCCCACTCTTTTACAGTGAAATAGGTTAGATGTAACCGCAATTTCTACTCTAACAGCTTCTTTTCTCGCACTTCCCGCCTGTGGAATTCCCTTCTATATTCTTGCTTCCTCGACAGCTACAATCTCCAGGAATTTAAATGTAAGGTCAATAGACACCTCTTATCCCACTAATTTGCATCCATTCTCTCAAACACCCTTCCCATCTACCCAACCCTCATCCTCGGTATCCTCATCCGTCTATCACCCTCCTTCCGACATTTCCTATAAGTAACAACTCTTTCTCATCACTTTCCCCTATGTAACCCCCAGTGCAATAGTGGCAGTGGAATGCATTGCTTGGGGTGAAATGATAAAAAAAATACAATGTTTCGAACGGCTCATGATCAAACATAATAGACATTAATTGTCAGCTATATTTAACAATATATATATATATATATATATATATATATATATATATATATATTTGTGTGTGTGTGTATTAAAAAGTATATTTATATACATATAACTCTACTAGCCTGAATATTTTTTGAGAAACCTTTGTTCTGAGAATATTTGTAATTCGGCAGGGTTCGAAACTGCAACCCATAACAACAAACTGATAGCTTCCCCTATGTTGTTAGGGGTTGAATGATAAATATTTTCGTAACAAAGTTTTTCAAAAAATATTCAAGCCGGTATAGTTAAATATATATATATATTAATACACTATTTATTTAAAAGCTAAGTTTCTACTCAAATACGAGTATCAATTAAAAATAATGTTCGGATAAGTTATCCGTGTGTTTATATCTATCACAGCCTAATCATATCTATGTATCTATATATCTGCTACTTTTTTATAATCATTTCATCCAAAGCAGGGCAAGGCATTAGCCTGATAGTTGAATTCTGCTTAGATTACTATAGTGTGTTCATTTGGGGATGAATGTACCTGGTTAAACTGGGTGCAATAATGAATACATTGTGAACCAGTGTCGTTTAGTTATCGTTCTGCTCTCTCTTACAACAAAACAATCCTTCCTATTATAATAAAGACCGTTGTGTAGTTATATATATTTATATATGAAAATAGGAGGGATATATATATATATATATATATATATATATATATATATATATATATAGACAGCCGATTGCTTCTAGCCAAAATTGAGACCCGACCGAAGTGACATCAGTCGTTCATTTTACTGCTAAGCTATGGGTGCTCAATAGAAAGAGACGGATTTTAGCATGTTATATACACAATGTGAATACACGCCAGTAGCCGAGAGTGTTCCAATTTATTATATATATATATATATATATATATATATATATATATATATATCTTTTGTACTCTCTTGTACTCTCTGTACTCACGAGTATAGTTTACATATTACAAAGAGTTTTATTTATGTAAACAGTTTTCCTTTTTTTTGCAAAAATGATCTGTGAAAATGTCATGTAGCTATTGATTTTTCAATAGAAAATAATAATAATAATAATAATAATAATAATGATAATAATAATAATAATAAAAAGAAGAAGAAGAAGAATTATAAAAGTAAATATTCTGACAATAATATAAGTCAATAATAATAATAAAAGTCATTATTCTTTTAAGTGTTTTAATAGAAAATAATAATAGTAACAATAATAAAAGCCAATATTATGGCAATAATATAAGTCAATAATAATAATAACTATAACAATATACGTCAATAATGTAAGTGAATAATAACAACAACAATAATAATAATAAAATTCAATATTCTGTGAAGCGTTTTAATAGAAAATAATAATGATCATAAAAGTAATAATATAAGTCAATAATAATAATAATCTAAATAAAATTCAATAATTGCAATGCTAATAAAACTCAATATTCCGTGAACTGTTTTAATAGTAAATAACAACAACAGTAATAATAATAGTTAATATTCTGTCAATATTACCAGTTAATAAGTCAATTCTATAAGTCAATAATAATAAGAAGAAAAGTCAATATTTTTAAGTATTGTAATGGAAAATAATAATAGTAATAATAATAATAAAAATCAATATTTTCTCAATAAGTCATTAATAATAATAAGTCAGTGAATTAAGTCAATAATAATAATAATAATAATAATAATAATAATAATAATAATAAAATACATTATTCTGTCAAAAATATATATCAATAAAATAATAATAATAATAATAATAATAAAATTCAATATTTTGTGAAGTGTTTTAATAGATAATAATAATATGCTAGTAATATAATTCAACAATAGTGATATAATAATAATAATAATAATAATAATAATAATAATAATAAATGTTGTGAAGTATTTTAATAAAGGATGGAAAATATGATACCGAAATCTGTACATGGACTGGATAAGCAAAAGATGCCCTCTAGAATCTATAGAATTTTCTGAAAATGCAAAAAAAAAAAAAAAAAATAATAATTTACATTATTCGGACTATTGTTCTTGCCTTTATTGTCATATTTATGACGTGAATATTAACCAACGCTTTTATCCACTAGGCCACGTCTCCTTGAGGACTCAATGAGTTGTGAGTTCAATACCAGTCTACAACAGCACTGATGAACAAAAACCTTAGAGAGTTGAGTTAAAGGGAGATAATTGAGATATCCGGAAGTAGCATGATTCACAATCTATCCCAGTGATCGAAATAAAGGGTTCAGTTCGAAATTCTAACCACCTGAAGAAGGTCGACGCGTACAATGGCAAAAATGCCGTGAATATGTCAACATAGATCTCTTCCCTCCATTTATGGGTTAAATAACAGGACAGATTTGGTCCTATAGCCTTGGCTGGCAACCAGTCTACCGCAGAAAGCAATGGCATCCTACTGCGGGATAATCTTCTGCCCAGTCAGTCATGTCTCTTTCAAGACATGATCGCCCAAACGTGTTTCACGTATGGCACTTAACTGACTGACTGACGTAAGTAAATGCAAGGAATTCAACTGGAATTCGAACTCAGCTCACCGATTTGTCATTACGAGTCGATATCCACTGTTAATTAACGATTTTTCTTAAATGTACACCTATATAGAATTATGTAGAGCAGTGGATAAGTAATTCCTAATAGTTGAATTTTGATCTTAAATGTTTGATCTACTTCAGTTAAGAGCAGGAGATGATACTGAATAATAATCTATTTTGAGAGTAAAAGAAATGTTTGTCCTTTTTTTTTTCATGTGTTTTTCTATCATTGATTCCTTTACATATTCCATATTAAACCAAAGCAGTTAAGTTATTGACGCATCATCAACTTTTTCTTTCTTTTTTTTTATAAAACGACATAAAAAAAACCCATACGTTTCTCTGAGAAGCAACATTGGCTTTGGTGAGATTTGAGGGTTTTTTTTTAGCGACAGCTTGGGGTTAAAAGTAGTCGCGTGTTGCTGTCGAAAATCTGCCTTCGAATTTCCCCGGCGAGGACTGACCTTCTTGACAAGTTAAATTTTCTTCGAAGATAGAGTGTCATAAAAGGGTAAAGAGGACGTTTATTTAAACAGGATTACGAGAATAAGTTTATCAATTTATCATATTCTGGTTTCTTTCTTTTTTTTTTCTTTTTTTTCTATCTATCTATCTATCTATCTATCTATCTATCTATCTATCTATCTATGTCGGTGTGTGTTCATATATATCACATCCTACACATATCTATTACAGTCTGTTCATACCTATCTATCTATATATTTATATTTTAGTTTTTTTAATCGTTTCACTCCAAGCAAGGCAATAAATCCACTATTACGAAAGGCATTAGACAATCTGGCAAAAAACACTATTAAAGAGAGAAGAAATATTTACATTCTATTCACGATCCATGGGTGTTCCGAAAGAGAGTTTCCGTGCATTAAGCAGTTAGTCGGCCTTAAAATCGACAAAAAATTAAAGCAGAGCTAGAACATGCGATCTATAGCTAAACATTCTGGAAAAAATGGTTCTCTGTACGACTCCGGTAAGTAACAAGCTCATTTTCCTTTACAGTAGCCAGATCAGGACTGAAAAGAAGTATTTCTGCAATACATGGGCAAGAACTGCAAAGATTTTACTTTCTACATTCGATAGAATCCAAAAGCGTCTTTGCCACCTCATGTCACCTATCGCAATTTCCATGCTAAGCTTATTATCGCGAACCACTCTAATTCCCTTCGTATTCCCATTGATGAGATATAGGTTCCACTGAAACAACTTCTTTTGGCAAACCGCTGCTTTGGGGAACTGACAACCAGTAGGATGTTCTCCCAATCACTACAATCTTAACCTGTTCAAGTCTAGGGTTAATCGTTATCATCTCCACATATAAACAGCGCCTCGTATTCTGTCACTGTCCACCTCGAATATTTTACGGGTCTTTTACAAGGTTAGTATCAAAGTAAAAAATATAAAACTAAATATTCAGGATCATTTTTAGATGAAAAAAAGATATATAAACGGCCTTTAGAATTTCATTTCTTTAATTCTTGTTGATGTTTGAAGACTTGAGAACTGATCAAGAATTCACATGAACTGTAAACAGTTCTTCAGTCAGTCAGTTAAGTTTCATACGTGATACACGCTAAGACGATTATGTTTCTCCACACAAATTCCTCACCTCAGTTACTGTTGAATCTTTATGTTACGTGCCATAGGTGATATACGCTTGGGCGATCATGTCTCTTTATATCCATGACTGACTAGGCAAAATATTTTTCTTGTATTTTTCTTTTATTATACATCTTCTATTCTTCTTCTTCTTCTTCTTCTTATTATCCCTATATTCTTCTTCTTCCCCTCTGTTTTTTCATTCTCCTTCTATTCTTCTTCTTTTTCTACTTCCTTTTTTGCTTCTTCTTTTCTTCTTTTTCTTTTTTCTTTTTTTCTTTTCGTCTCCTTTTTTCTCCTTCTTTATTCTATCCATCTTTTTTATCCATCTATTCTTTTTCTTTTTATTATCCTTTCCTTTTTCTTCTCTTTTTTCTCTTTTCTTCTTCTTTTTTCTTCTCTTTCTTTTTACTCCTTTTTTTATTGCTCGTCTCTTCTTTCTCTTTTTTATTCATCTATTCTTCCTTTTTATTCTTCTTCTTTTCGTCTTCTATTTTTCTTTAATTCTCCGTTTTTACTTTCTTCTCTATTTTGTGAAGGGCAGCTTTCGAGTTTATTCTAGCAAACCACTATCAATCCTTTCGTATTCCATTGATGAGATGTAGGCTCCACTCGACAAGTTTCTTCCGGCAAAGCGCTGCTCTGTGGAACTGATCCCTAGGAGAATGTTTTCCGAATCACTACAATCTTAGCCTGTCCAAGTTTATGATTAACAATTTTCTTCCCCCACATCTTCGCATAAACTATGGCTCGTAATCTGTAACCCTCTACAATGGGTAGCCTGAGAAACTACTTCAGGACGAACATCTCAGTAAAAAAAAAAATTTTTTTAAAATTAAATAAATAATAAAAAACAAAATATATTTACACGCGGGTGTGGGCACTCGACGCGGTGTAATAGGTAGGAAGCTTGACTCGCTAGAATCTATTACAAATGAGTTCGATCTTCGCTGGGTACTCCTATTCTTTAGGCCTTGTGCCACTTCTAAGCGGCGCTTAGAAAATTACCTGTCCACTTCGACGTGGTGTAATGGTTAGCATCTTGTCTCGCTAAAACCTATTACAACTGAGTAATGACCAGGTCTCACTGGGTACCCGCATATTTTCGGCTTAGGCCTCATCTAAACGGTGCTTAGAAAATCAACTATTTGCACGCGTGTGCGATTTGCGTGCAAGAAATTCTAATATAATGTGTTTAAGATTGAAACACAAATTAATTATATGTTTATATCTGTACGTATGTGTGTGCGCACACACGTGCACACACACACACACACACACACACACACACACACACACACACATATAATGAACATAAGTTGAAAGATTTTTCAAATCCTAGGTGATATAATTTGCAAGGTAAATTCCAGGTAATCCGATCAGAATGTTTAATTCTAACATTGAAGTCTCATCGGATTATGTGGAATTTACCTTATAAATTACTAATGATACTACTTATATATATATATATATATATATATATATATATATATATATATATATATTAATCATTTCACCCCGAGCAAGGCAGAAACGCCACTGATATGCAGGGGGCTACATAAATGTAAAAAGATTAATTAGAAAAGAGTGAGTACAAACTAGTTAGAAAGAAACAATAGAGAGCTGAGAAAGCATGTGCGATGACAGATACATAGGTGGAGAGAAAGGGAAGGTTATACGGGGGTGGGGAGAGAGCTAGAGTCCAGTGGTTAGTAGATGAGTATTGACTTTGCATTTAAATTCCGGAGGTTGTAGCCGTCAGGAGAGCAAGAATACGGAAGCGAGTTCCACAGGCGGTAAGTGCGAGAGAAGAAGCTGCAGGAGTAGAATTGTCGTCTGCATTTGGCTAACCTGATATATATATATATATATATATATATATATATATATATATATATATATGTGTGTGTGTGTGTGTTGTTTTATGCATGCATGCCTACATATTTCAGTATAAAATAACCGCAAAATGTTTAATAACCTGTAAAGTCAAAAATAAACAATCAACTTGAATATTTCCAACAGTAGTAACAACAATCTAACTAGAAGAGCAACTAAGGCGAGTATGAATTCTAGAAGAGAAAATAAGGCGAGAATCAAGATGTTTACTTTTCCCAATACCGAAAATCAATTTTAAAATGTTTGAAAGGAAATTCCTGTCAATGTTAAAAGAAGTTATAATACTTAGAAGAATAAAGAATTATAAAACATATCTGATAATAGATTTCATCATTTTTAACAACAGTAACATTAACTGTACACTTAATACCTACTGTTTTTTGTATGGAAACGTCTTATTTTATCATTTTTCTTTTTTCTTTTTTCTTTTATTTAGAGTAGCATTTTAATTTTTGTTAAAATTCTGATGAATTTTCTTGCAGTGAAAAATCAATTCGTTTTGTGTGTTAATTTTTTAATGTTTCTTTTGTGTTGATTTTTGTAATGTCTCTTTTGTGTTAATTTTTTAATGTCTCTTTTGTGTTAATTTTTTAATGTCTCTTTTGTGTTAATTTTTTAATGTCTCTTTTGTGTTAATTTTTTAATGTCTCTTTTGTGTTAATTTTTTAATATCTCTTTTGTGTTAATTTTTTAATGTCTCTTTTGTGTTAATTTTTTAATGTCTCTTTTGTGTTAATTTTTTTCAGTGTCTCTTTTGTGTTAATTTTTTTACTGTTACTTATTGAAGTTTCTCCAGTATACCTTTTTTTGGCAATCCTTGCAATTGAGAGTGTAAACTACGTATTTTATTGTTTTAGATGTAGTTGTGAGAAATTTTATGTTTTACATTTTACTACATGTACCTGTGATAGAGTTAGTAGGTAGAGTAATTTTTTAGATTCATTGGGTTTTCAGGAAGGACATCTTTTCTATTTTGGAATATTTTATGAGCCATTTTTTCACATTGAATATGAAATAATGAGAGGGTATTGTAGGGTCTTGAAAGGGTTTTTAGTATATTTCTAAGAGCTCTTTAGTAGAATCCAATGATTATTCCGGGTCTTATATTGTTATAACTGGAATAGTAATTTGTTAGGTCATTTTTATTAGTTGATTTTCAATTGACACTAAATGTTAAACTGCTGTCAACTCAGTGTAATATGATGTATAAGAAAGGTAAAGCATTTTTCCTCCATTTCGTATGTAAACTTTATTATATCTTCGACTTTGTTTAGTTTATCAACAAGATAAGTAACACAGTATCACGGGGAAATATTAATAGAACATCATTGATATATTGGGAGTAAGTTGATTGCTTAGGTAAAATATTTTGGTAAAAACCAGAATCGAGTTATTTTTTATTATATTATTAAATTTTTAAATTCTTTCTAGCACGTTCGAAATTTTGGTTAAAATTTTGCTTTTTTCGCGTCTGTGAGTGGGTCAAAAAGCATTGGAAATTATCAAATAATTGTCGGATTTTAATTAAATATTTAAGGTATAATCACGAGTGAATTTATTTTTGAAATTATAATTTTAGAAAATCTTGGTAAAAATTATTATTTTTACATCTGTTAGCCTCACTTAATTCATTTTCGAGAAATTAAAATTCCAATCAGTTCATATTTATATTAATAAAAAGGAGGATTCCTTGGATAATTTATATCATTACCCCAAAATGCTAACTGCAGGTCGGAGAAACTAAATTAAAACAAGTAAAGAAATTTAAATATCTGCGAAGCGTGTTGAGAGGATGGAAAGTGTGATGTTGAGATCCAAAGACGCATTGGTATGGCTAAGGGCGCATTTCAAATGCTAAACGGATTACTGAAAGACAGAAAAATCTCATTGGAAACAAAAAATAGAGTGCTGAATTGCTATGTGATATCTGTTCTTTTGTATGGCAGTGACTGTTGGAAGATCTCCTCAAGGATGAAGGAGAAGCTTGCTGCAGCTGACATGTCGTTTTACAGAAGGATGCTGAGAATATCATGAATGGAGCACGTGCGAAACGGTAAGGTGTTGGAGGAAAGGATGCAAACGGAAAGGAAACTCATACTTAACATCAGGAAGAGGCAAATGTGGCTCCTGGGACACGTAATGAGGAAGGAGGGCCTGGAGAATTTAATACTCGCAGAACAGATAGAGAGAAAGAAAAACACTGGAAAGCAGCGCGAGACCTACTTGATAGGTCTGTGTAAATCGATGGCGGAGCGGGGTTCAGGAAAGATACCAAGAAAAAATTATTGAAAGAGAGACAAGAGACAAAGTCAAGTGGAGGTCCATGATGTCCTGAAGGGACACGACAGAAGAAGAAGAAGAAGAAGAAGAAGAAGAAATTTAAAAGATACCAAAAATAAAAATTAGTGGAACAGGAGACCAAATCATGGAAGTGCTGGATACTGTAAAGATACTGAGCAAGTTTCAGCAAATTTTAGAAGACTTGTTATCAATCATTCTCCCAGCGAGAGCGGTCAGTTACCTGGGGTGAGCCTGGAATTACCTGGGGTGAGCCTGCAATCCATGACATATAATTACGATATTCTATGGCAACCAACACCAACGTCATGAGAATCAATTATCCGAACGTAGACAAGACAGCAAGTACAAACTCTTTATCACGTAACGGAAAGCTTTCAGACTTATCAAGATATTTGAATCAAATTAGGCTACCGGTCCGAAGAAAATCCCGTAGCTGTTGCATAGAACATTAGCCCAGATTTAATTCCAATCTTGCCATAATTGTACGTAATATGGGTCTTTTTAATAGTTCAATGATACAAAAGTAGGTATAGAGTAATTAAAATCAAAAAATGAGCATAAAGTGTGCTGTATTGATTATACCAGCAAATCAATAATAAACAGATTAATAATAAACATATCAATCCCTCAAATGTTCAACTGTTTTCCATGGTCATTCACACAACTCACTTTAAGTGAAAAAAATTTATTGTTATTAACAAGTGTATCCCTGCCGTCAAAAATGACGACAAAATATTTGAGAGGAATTATATATATATATATATATATATATATATATATATATATATATATATATGCATGTTTCATTAAATAATATACACAAGTTTTGTCTATTTATTTTATGTAATGTTTTTTTTCATATTGTCAGATTAGCGTAATAGCATTATCATTAAATGAAGAAAGAAAATCACAATATTGAAACATAATTTTTTATAATCCAATCTAAGCTTTCGGCTTACATAAGCCATATCAATGATGTTAATTAAATTATAATATAACAATTCACGGAAAAGCAATAATGACAGTGTGTTTTTGTTCACATAGACGATTTCCAAGCAACAACAAACTCATTCATACAAGACGCTGGAAGCGAATATCGCACCACAGCTTAAGTACCTAAGAATATTATTGTTATTCTTATGTCATTTTTCATCATATTTCGATTTCTGCTTTGATCTCACTACCAACCAAGTCTACGGGGAGACTTAAGGCAGGTCGTGGCGTGTTGTTATGGCTCCATTTCATGTTTTTCTATCTTCCCTATCATCCCTAGCATTACATAGATAAAGTTTTCCTTAGTGTGTGGGCTGTACTTAAGAAGACAATTTTTTGTATATCTCTTAAGCTGGGGTTTCCAGGGATTCTTTCAATGTGTTGTTTTGTTCCATTTTTTATCATTCCAAGTGCACCTACTATCACTGGCACAGCTCTTGTTTTCAATTTCCACATTTTTTCTATTTTAATTTCCAGTTCTTTATATTTTGACAGTTTTTCAAATTCCTTGATTGCTATGTTACTATCCACTGGACAAGCCATATCAATTAATAGACAAGTTTTCTCCTTCTGGTTTTTAACAATAATGTCTGGTCTGTTTGCTTCAATTTTTCTGTCTGTGTAGATGGTGTAATCCCATAGAATGGTTACATCTTCTATTTCTGTAACCGGTGCTGGGTGATGTTCATACCATTGTTTGTTTACAGATTTTCCATAATGTTTGCACATTGTCCAATGTAAATATTGCCCAACTCTATCGTGGCGATTTTTATATTCATTTGGGGCAAGCACAGAACAGCTTGAGATTAGGTGGTTTATTGTTTCTTGGTGTTTATCACAAAACCTGCATTTTGGATCCATATTATTATGCATAATATTTGCCTGAAAGTTTCTCGTGAAAAGACTTTGGTCTTGTGCTGCAAGAATAAAGCCTTCAGTTTCGGACTTTAATCCAGATGCACGTAACCATCGATGAGTATTAACTTTGTCAACATTGGATTTATTGGCACGTTCTGGATATTGGCCATGCAGTGGTTTGTCTTGCCAGCGCTGTTTCATCTGTTCAAGAGCTTTGTCTTTGGCTTTCATTTTCATATTTTTTGCCGCAATAGTTGGTTCTTGGCTTCTGTTTTGCTTTTCTACAGAATCTACTAACTGTAAATCTTGTTTGAATTTACTGCCTTCTTTTATTATTGAATATTTTTTCTTTCTTTCTTCATGTTGCCTTACTAATTGTATCAGCCAATCCTTTGTTGTTTCTATGTATGTTAGTAAGCCAATAGTTATTGTCTTGTATGACAATTCCAGCTGAATAAGACCTCTTCCACCTTCTTTACGGGGTATGTATAGACTATGGATGATGCATCTTATGCTTAGAAAGAAGCTTTCTTGTTTTAGCATCCATTCGCCTGATGTCGTTTAGATTCCAGTTTAAGATGTTAAAACTATATTGGACAACTGGGATTGCAAGGCTATTAATGGCCATAACTCTATTCTGAGAATTCAATTCAGTTTTTAATATCATTCGTAGCCTTCTATAGTACTCTTTACGCACTATTTCTTTCATTTTTTTATGGTGAATGTTTTCACTCTCATTTACACCTAGGTATTTATAAGCTTCTTCTGGTTTCAATTCTTTTATTGTTACAGCAGGGTCTAAGCTAATTGAGGATGTTTCTTGTATTGATCCACGTAAAACTGTAGCTTTAGCACATTTATTCAAATTGAATTTCATTCCAATGTCTTCGCTGAAGCATTTTACAATTTGCAGAAGACCTTCCAGCTCATTATCATTCTTAGCATATAACTTTAAGTCATCCATGTAAAATAGATGGCTTATTTTATTTGGCCTATTTTATAACCACATTCTGTCTTATTAAGTTGACTGGCTAGTGCTATTAATGATATGCAGAATAGTAAGGGAGACAAAGAATCACCTTGAAATATACCTCTTTTGATGTTTATTTCATAAGACTTATAAGTTCCATTTGTATGATTGAGGTAAAGCGTTGTTTTCCATATAGACATGCACTGTTTGATGAAATTGATGATGACGGGTGATATCTTGTATATATTTAAAGTATTTAAAATCCAGGGATGTGGCACACTATCGAATGCCTTTCGATAATCTATCCAGGCAGTACTAAGATTTTTCTTTATACTGTAGCAGTTTTCCAGGATCATTTTGTTAATAAGCAATTGGTCTTTACATCCATAACAGCCACATTTGCACCCTTTTTGTTCAAGCGGTATCATGTCATTTCTTTCTAAGAATAAATATGTCTGTTTTGTTAAAATAGATGTTAATAGTTTATATGTTGTCGGAAGACATGTAATTGTTCTGTAGTTTTACGGGTTGTTTGCGTCACCATTCTTGGGTAGAAGAAATGTAATTCCTTTGGTCATCCATGCAGGAATTTTAGTGGGATCGTCAACCATTTCTTGAAGATCTTTGGCTAGTTTTTTATGTGCTGTATTTAAATAATATAGCCAAAAGTTAGGAATTTTATCTATACCTGGGAATTTCCAATTGTGTGCTTTTTTTAGTGCAAATTTAACATCCTCTTCTGTAATTCCAGCCCATGTCTGTTCTGGTTTATTTTTCATTCGTTCTATCTCTTGTGCAATCCAATCTACTTCCTGGCTATGTTCTTTAGGGCAAGCCCATATCTTTTCTCAGAACTGTGTAACTTCTTCCATTCTGGGCAGTGACTGTCACTTCAATTCTTTTTTTACCTATTTCCCTGTAAAATCTCTTTGCATCGGTTTGAAAAATTTTGTTTTGTCTGTAAAATCTTGATCTTTTCTCATAGCGTCTTATTCTTTGAGCCTTCAGTTGTATTTTTTGCTTTATTTTTTCCTTAGTTGATAGGACTTCATTTTCATTTCTAATGTATTTTCTTTCGACTCTTCTGCTTTTCTAGTTCTTACATTTATTCTCTACTCAGCTCATCCAGTACTGATAGTTCACTTCTAAGTTGTTCGATTTCTTTTTCTATTTTTCTTTTCCAAGGTGGATCTTCATGTCTGCGAGACTGCCTTGTTTTTAATTTGATGTTCAATGTTTTTGTTACTGCTATTGCTGATGCATATATTGCTTCATTGAGATTTGTATGAGTGTCTTCATCCAAGATTAATTTGAGTGCTGCATTGTAGAGTTTATCCTGATTGTGGGGACATATATTATATTATTATTATAATATATAATAATATTATATATTAAATATTATAATATTATATTATATTATTATATATATAATATTATTATATATTATATATTATAATATTATATATTATTATATTATTATATATTATATATTATTATATATTATATATTATTATTATTATATATTATTATATATATATATTATATATATATTATTATTATTATTATTATTATTATTATTATATATATATTATATTATTATATATATTATATATATTATATATTATTATTATTATATATATTATATATTATTATATATTATATATTATATTTTATATGTATAATATATTATTATTATTATTATTATTATTATTATTAATATTTTTATTATTATTATAATTGTTGCTGTTGTTTGAGATATCATCTTGCCAGAACATCATTTTAAGAGCCTAGGATTATTATTATTATTATTATTATTATTATTATTATTATTATTATTATTATTATTATTATGTCATTTTTCATCATATTTCGATTTCTGCATTGGTCTCACTACCAACCAAGTCTGCGGGGAGACCTAAGGCAGGTAGTGGCGTGTTGTTATGGCTCCATTTCATGTTTTTCTATCTTCCCTATCATCTCCAGCATTACATAGATAAAGTTTTCCTTAGTGTGTGGGCTGTACTTAATAAGACAATTTTTTGTATATCTCTTAAGCTGGGGTTTCCAGGGATTCTTTCAATGTGTTGTTTTGTTCCATTTTTTATCATTCCAAGTGCACCTACTACTACTGGCACAACTCTTGTTTTCAATTTCCACATTTTTCCTATTTCAATTTCCAGGTCTTTATATTTTGACAGTTTTTCAAATTCCTTGATTGCTATGTTACAATCCACTGGACAAGCCATATCAATTAATAGACAAGTTTTCTCCTACTGGTTTTTAACAATAATGTCTGGCCTGTTTGCTTCAATTTTTCTAGTCTGTGTAGATGGTGTAATCCCATAGAATGGTTACATCTTCTATTTCTGTAACCGGTGCTAGGTGATGTTCATACCAGTGTTTGCCTACAGCTTTTCCATAATGTTTGCATATTGCCCAATGTAAATATTGCCCAACTCTATCGTGGCGATTTTTATATTCATTTGGGGCAAGCACAGAACAGCCTGAGATTAGGTGGTCTATTGTTTCTTGGTGTTTATCACAAAACCTGCATTTTGGATCCATATTATTATGCATAATATTTGCCTGAAAGTTTCTAGTGAAAAGACTTTGGTCTTGTGCTGCAAGAATAAAGCCTTCAGTTTCGGGCTTTAATCCCGATGCACGTAACCATCGATGAGTATTAACTTTGTCAACATTGGATTTATTGGCACGTACTGCATATTGGCCATGCAGTGGTTTGTCTTGCCAGCGCTGTTTCATCTGTTCAAGAGCTTTATCTTTGGCTTTCATTTTCATATTTTTTGCCGCAATAGTCGGCTCTTGGCTTCCGTTCTGCTTTTCTACAGAATCTACTAACTGTAAATCTTGTTTGAATTTACTGCCTTCTTTTATTATTGAATATTTTTTCTTTCTTTCTTCATGTTGCCTTACTAATTGTAACATCCAATCCTTTGTTGTTTCTATGTATGTTAGTAAACCAATAGTTGTTGTCTTGTATGACAATTCCAGCTGAATAAGACCTCTTCCACCTTCTTTACGGGGTATGTATAGACGGTCTACATCAGCCTTTGGATGATGCATCTTATGCTTAGAAAGAAGCTTTCTTGTTTTAGCATCCATTCGCCTGATGTCGTTTAGAGTCCAGTTTAAGATGTTAAGCTATATTGGACAACTGGGATTGCAAGGCTATTGATGGCCATAACTCTGTTCTGTGAATTTAATTCAGTTTTTAATATCATTCGTAGCCTTCTATAGTACTCTTTACGCACTATTTCTTTCATTTTTTTATGGTGAATGTTTTCGGTCTCATTTACACCTAGGTATTTATAAGCTTCTTCTGGTTTCAATTCTTTTATTGTTACAGCAGGGTCTAGGCTAATTGAGGATGTTTCTTGTATTGATCCACGTAAAACTGTAGCTTTAGCACATTTATTCAAATTAAATTTCATTCCAATGTCTTCGCTGAAGCATTTTACAGTTTGCAGAAGACTTTCCAGTTCATTATCATTCTTAGCATATAACTTTAAGTCATCCATGTAAAATAATGGCTTATTTTCTTTTGTCCTATTTTATAACCACATTCTGTCTTATTAAGTTGACTGGTTAGTGCTATTATTATTATTATTATTATTATTATTATTATTATTATTATTGCTGTTGTTGTTGTTTGAGATATCTTGTCAGAACGTCATTTTAAGAGCCTAGGAATTTTGTTATTATTATTATTATTATTACTATTATTATTATTATTATTATTATTATGTCATTTTTCATTATAAATCGATTTCTGCTATGGTCGCACTACCTAACAAGTCTGCAAGAAGACCTAATGCAGGTCGTGGTGTGTTATTATGGCTCCATTTCATGTTTTCTTCATATCTCCCTAACATCCCTAGCCTTACATAGACAAAATTCTTCCCAGCGTGTGGCCTGCACTTAACAAGACAATCTTTGTATATCTCTCAAGCTGGGGTTTCCAGGGATTCTTTCAATGTGTGTGTGTGTGCTTTTTTTTTTTCCATTTTTTATCATTCAAAGTGCACCCACTCTCACTGGTACGATACTTGTTTTTTTATTTCCACATTGTCTCTCTTTTAATTTCTATTTGACATTTTTTCTAACTCACTGACTGGACAAACCATATCAATTAATAATCAAGTTTTTTCTTATTGGTTTTTAACAATAATATACGGCCTATTTGCTTCAATTTTTCAGTCTGTGTAGATGGTGTAATCCCATAGAATGGTGATATATTCTATCTGAACAACCGACGCTGTGTGATGCTCATACCAGTATTTCTCCACACACTCTCCAACGTGTTTGCATACTGTCCAGCGAAAACATTGCCTAACTCTATCGTCACGATTTCTATACCCACCCGAGGCAAGTACAGAACATCTTGAGATTAGATGATTTATTCTTTCTTGGTATTTATCGCAGAACCTGCACCCTGGATCCACATTATTATGTAAAATATTTGCCTGAAAGTTCCTAGTGAAAAGATTTTGGTCTTGCGCAGCAAGAATATAAAGTCTTCAGTTTCAGACTTTAATCCAGATGTACGTAACTATTGATGAGTATCAACTTCATCAACATTGTGTTTATTAGCACGTTCAGGATATCGGCTATGCAGAGGTTTGTCTTGCCAGCGTTGCTTCATCTGTTCAAGAGCTTTATTCTTGGCTTTTCTCATATTCTTTACCGCAATAGTTGTTTTTTGGCTTCTGTTTTGCTTTTCTACAGAATCTACTAGATGTAAATCTTGTTTGTATTTACTGCCTTCTTTTATTATTGAATATTTTATCATTATTATTTTTAATATTATAACTGAAGCAGTTGTTGTTGTTGGATGAGATATAATCTTGCAGAACGTCATTTTAAATGCCTAATTAACAAATCCCTGCTGCTGTCTGGCTGGTTTCTATGAGTAAAAAGGTCACTGAAGGAGATTTATCGATGCACATTTGGATCGTTTCCTTTAGATGGAGTGAGAATGAAATCTACAGTTCCACAAAAAGCGATTTTTTGTAAAATTGCATAATGAAAGTCACAGTTCTCCAAGTATTGCTTTGTTTAATAAAAATCAAAATTCCACATCAATCCCGAAGTATTTGTTTGCGTAATAAAAAGTTTGACTAATAAAATGTCACAATTCTCCATTATTACCAAACAGTAAGATTGTATAATAAAAATTTACAATTCGCCATCTATGTTTAGAGATGCTGATAATGTCAGGAATTTTACTCCCATGATTCTCTTTACCCTTATTTATCCTACCCAGGGGTCGCTATCACAACAGAGATAATCGCGTAAAATCCTGTTTACAAGTACTATTAATTTAGTTGCCGGTTCTTTTATCACGAATAATAATAATAATAATAATAATAATAATAATAATAATAATATCGTCATTATTATTATTATCATTATTAAAATCATTATTAATATCATTATTATCATGGTTATTTTTATTATTGCAATTATTTCTGTTACAATTAGTATTGTCATTTTTCATCATAATTCGATTTATGGTCGAACTATCTACAAAATCTGCGGTAAGCCTAAGGCAGGTCATGGTGTGTTGTTATGGCTACCTTTCATGTTTTTTCTCTCCTTCCTAACATCCCTAGCGCTACATAGACAAAGTTCTTCTTAGTGTGTGGGCTGTACTGAAGCTGGTGTTTCCAGGAATTCATTTGATGTGTTGTTTTGTTCCATTTTTTATCATTCCAAGTGCACCTACTATCACTGGTACTATTCTTGTTTCCAATTTCCACATTACGTCTTTACATTTTGATAGTTTTTCAAATCCCTTGGTTTCTATGTCACATTCCGCTGGACTAGCCATATCAATCAGTAGGAAAAATTTTTGTTATTGGTTTTTCAAAATAATGTTCGACCTTTTTACTTCAATTTCCCTGTCTGTGTAAATAGTGTAATCCCACAGAATGGTGACATCTTCTATTTCTGTAACCGGTGCTGGGTGATGTACATACCAGTGTTTACATATATTTCAAAGTGTTTGCACATTGCCCAGTGTAAATATTGCCCCACTCTATCGTGATGACGTTTATATTAATTTAGGGCAAGTACAGAACATTCTGAGATTAGATGGTCTATTGTTTTTTGTTATTTGTCACAGAAACTACATTTTGGATCCACGTTATTACGTATGATATTTGCCTAAAAGTTCCAAGTGAAAAAACTTTGGTCTGCAAGAATAAAGCCTTCAGATTCAGACTTTAATCCAGATGCACGTAACCATCGATGATTATTAACTTTCTCAACATTGGGTTTATTAGCACGTTCTGGATATTGCCCATGCATAGGTTTGTCTTGCCAGCGTTGTTTCATCTCTTCAAGAGCTTTATCCTTGGCTTTCTTTTTCATATTATTACCGCCATTGTTGGTTCTTTGCTTCTGTTTTTGTTTTCTACAGAATCTAGTGAATGTAAATCTTGTTTGTATTTACTGCCTTCTTTCATTATTTAATTTTTTTTTTCTGTTTTCATGTTGTTTGACTAATTGTATCATCCAGTCATTTGTTGTTTCTATGTATGTTAGTAAGTCAATAATTCTTATCTTGTAGGACAATTCTAGCTGAATATGACCTCTTCCACCTTCTTTACGAGGTATGTTTAGACCGTCTACATCAGCCTTTGGATGATGCATGTTATGCTTAGAAAGAAGCTTTCTTGTTTTAGAATCCATTCATCCGTCATTTAGAGTTCAGTTCAAGATGTAGAAACTATATTGAACCATTGGGATGGTAAGGTTATTAATGGCTATAATTATGTTCTAAGAATTCAATTAAGTTTTTAATATCAGTCGTACACTTCTATAGTACTTTTTATGCACTATTTCTTTCATTTTCTTATGGTGAATTCTTTCAATTCTCTTGATATTTATTTCACCAGACTTATAAGCTCCATTTATATGATTGAGGTAAAGTGTTGTTTTCCATATCTTCACTCATTGATGAAATTGATGATAATGAGTGATAATTTGTTCATGTTTAAAGGCTTTAAGATCAAAGAATTAACATCATCATCACTAATATTATTATTTATACCATTATTATCATCATTTTCATCATAATTTTATTTCTTTTATTGTCACATTACCTACTAAGTTTGCGGGTAGAGGTGTGTTGTTACAGCTACATTTCATTTGTTTTTCTACCTCCCATAACATCACTAGCGTTACATGGACAAAGTTTTTCTTTGTGTCTAGGCTGTATATATCAAAACAATTCTTTGTATATCTCTTATATTGGGATTTCCAGGAATTTTTAAATGTTATTTTGTTACTTTTTTATCATTTCAAGCGTACCTGCTATTCCAACAATGCTTGCTTTTACTTCCCATATTTTTTCTATTTCAATTTCCAGGTATTTATGCTTTGATAGTTTTTTCAAATTTATTATTAAGTCATTTTTCATCGTATTTCGATTTCTGCTTTGGTCTCACTACCAACTAAGTCTGCGGGGAGACCTAAGGCAGGTCGTTTTGCGTTGTTATGGCTCCATTTCATGTTTTTTCTATCTTCCCTATCATCCGTAGCATTACATAGATAAAGTTTTCCTTAGTGTGTGGGCTGTACTTAATAAGACAATTTTGTGTATATCTCTTAAGCTGGGGTTTCCAGGGATTCTTTCAATGTGTTGTTTTGTTCCATTTTTTATCATTCCAAGTTCACCTACTATATATTATTATTATTATTATTATTATTAACACCAATTAAAATCACTTTTAACCTCATTATTATTATTATCACTATTATTATTATTATTATTATTTTATTATCAATCTTATCAGCATTATTAACATTATCATTGATATCATTATTATTATCATTTCATCATAATTTTATATCTGCTATGGTTACACTACCTACCAATTCTGCAGAAAGACTTAAACCAGCTAGTGGTTTATTGTTATGCCTACATTTGTTTTACCATCTCTCATAACATTATTAGCGTTACATCGACAAGTTCTTCCTAGTGTGTGGTCTGTACATATCAAGACAATTTTTTTTGTATATCTTTGCAGCTAGGATTATTATCCCTATCATCATTATCACCTTTATTATTATTATTATTATTATTATTATTATCATGTCATTTTTCATCATATTTCGATTTCTGCTATGGTCACACTACCAACCATGTCTGCAGGAAGACCTAAGGCAGGTTGTGGCGTGTTGTTATGGCTCCATTTCAAGTTTTTTCTATCATCCCCATCATTCCCAGCGTTACATAGACAAAGTTTTCCTTAGTGTGTGGGCTGTACTTAAGAAGACAATTTTTTGTATATCTCTTAAGCTGAGGTTTCCAGGGATTCTTTCAATGTGTTGTTTTGTTCCATTTTTTATCATTCCAAATGCACCTACTACTACTGGCACAACTCTTGTTTTCAATTTCTACATTTTTTTCAATTTCAATTTCCAGGTCTTTATATTTTGACAGTTTATCGAATTCCTTGGTTGTTATGTTACAATCCGCTAGACAAGCCATATCAATTAAAAGGCAAGTTTTTTCTTTCTGCTTTGTTTTTACAATAATGTCCGGCGTATTTGCTTCAATTTTTCTGTCTGTGTGGATGGTGTAATCCCATAGAATGGTTACATCTTCTATTTTTGTAAACGTTGCTGGGTGATGTTCATACCAGTGTTGTTGTTATTATTATTATTATTATTATTATTATTATTATTATTATTATTATTATTATTATTATGTCATTTTTCATCATATTTCGATTTCTGCTTTGGTCTCACTACCAACCAAGTCTGCAGGGAGACCTAAGGCAGGTAGTGGCGTGTTGTTATGACTCCATTTCATGTTTTTCTATCTTCCCTATCATCTCCAGCATTACATAGATAAAGTTTTCCTTAGTGTGTGGGCTGTACTTAATAAGACAACTTTTTGTATATCTCTTAAGCTGGGGTTTCCAGGGATTCTTTCAATGTGTTGTTTTGTTCCATTTTTTATCATTCCAACTGCACCTACTATCACTGGCACAACTCTTGTTTTCAATTTCCACATTTTTCCTATTTCAATTTCCAGGTCTTTATATTTTGACAGTTTTTCAAATTCCTTGATTGCTATGTTACAATCCGCCGGACAAGCCATATCAATATTATTATTATTATAATATCATATCAATATTATCATATCAATATTATTATTATTATTATTATTATTATTATTATTATTATTATTATCATCAATATTCTTATTATTATTATTCTTATTATTATTATTGATACTATTATTTTTATTATCAATATTCTTAGTATTATCAATATTACTATTATTTCATATGCATAACTATTCACTGCCAGGAAGTCTTATCCATTTTTTCAGTCGTTTATTTCGAGCCCCACCCAGCTCAATGACGGACAGACCCATCTGCCTGACCCGTCACAATGTACAGGTTTCTACAGAGCTACTTAACAATTCAAGACGTATCGCTGCAATTGTTATATACTCGTTTGCAGAGGGATTTATGAATGTAGTTTCAGTTGCCAGTGCTGTCAGTCCCATTCGTCTACCGTCACCTACGATTTACGACGCTACTAATGATAATTGTGTTTGTATGTGTTATGTCCAGTATTTATAGCGATTGCTGCGGGTAATTGTGTCTGTTTCCCACTGTGTAAAGGATATTTTGCTCCCAATTCCCAGTGTGCTACCAAAACGCTTACGTGTTACTTTTGTGAAATCATCTGCGATTTCTTTCTCACGTTGGACACGCTTACGCTGATAAACATGAAAGCGGCCATTTGAGCTCGTCGACGGACAGACCGAACTATTTTGTATACAAGAGAAAATAAGTTTATCCTCTGTAAGTCTTAAAACTAACAAGTGTAGGAGTTATTTAAACGTATTATATCTGTTGATAAAAAAAAATGAAATTGAAATATATTTCTTGTTTTGCAAATTTCTTTATTGAGAAATTGCACATTTCTCAATAAAAAAATTTGCAAAACAAGAAATATATTTCCACGGCCAGCCTTCTGATAACTTCCGTTGGATTTAATATAATGAGCTGGTCTAATTTGAAATAAATAAATAAATAAATAAATAAAATATAAATATAACGATATTTGTTAATAAATTTCTATAATGTTTGAGTCATAAATGATTTCCATCTTTTCTAATCAACTTTATTCTTCTAAAAATAAATTACATTTTATTTTATTATCCAGGGTGTTCTCGAAATCATTAAACAAATCGAAAAGTGTATTAAAATTACAACGGAAACTGGATACTCTTAAAATGTTTCCATAATATGAAGTATATAATGAAGTTTATTATTCACCCACGGTAGTAGTTGAATATATTAAATCCGACATTGGGTGAATCTAGGCAGCTTTCAAGCTACACCACTAATTCAGTTCTCAGTCAAATTTTAATAGTTTACAGAGTTAAATAGGACACCTCCTTAGCTACATTTTGAAAAAAAAATTGAATTTTGGTTTCGTAGAAAAAAACTTACAATAAAATATGTGAAATCCGAAAACGGAGACTAACTACGTAAGTACATAAGTCTTCCAATATTAAATCTTATTCTTTATAACATTTTTCTGGTTTAATATTTTTGCATGCGGTTTTCAACATTTAAAGTCTGATGATATCTTTTATCATTTTTCTCAATCAAACTTTGCTTATCACTTACCATTTAATCAGAATTGATTATCAGAATTAATTATGAATAATCAATTTTTTAAGTTGTTTTTTTTTTAAATATATATAATTTTTTTTCTTTGTAATATATTGAATGCGGTTTTCAGCATTAATTTTTTATTAAATTCATGGCAATGCCTGAAAAATTATGGATGACCATGGAAAGTAATAATCTTAAGATTATATTAAACCTGGAAAAGAACAGAACAAGTTATTAAACCTGGAAATATAAAGGACAAGATATTCTAGTGAAGTAAAAAATAAGAAATTTCTTACTTAAAATATTGCTGTCAAATTTTATTTTTAGATACAATATTTTAAGTAAGAAATTTCTTATTTTTCACTTCGTTAGAATATCTTGTTCTTTACTTTTCCAGGTTTAATAACATGTCCAGTTCTTTTCCAGGTTTACTATAATTTTAAGAATATTACTTTTCATGCGCATATTTTTCCATGTATATAAAAATAGTTAATAAATTTATATATATGGCTCATATTCTCGTCACAAAGGACATCTAAGAAATATTAATTTTCTTTTTACAATTTTGTATTTTTTTAATCATCATCATCATCATCATCATCTCATCCGTCACACCAAATGGTGTGTAGGGCAGCAACTTTTTGTTACTGTTTCCGTAACAAACTGTTTTTTATGGGGCAGGGTTGTTAGCCCTGCGTCCGACCCCCAAACCTGGAGGACGGGTGGACCATTCTTGGTCCCTACGTTTACAGCACCTGGTATTCCCAAACGGTCACCCATCAAGTACTGACCAGGCTCGAGGTTGTTTAATTTTGGTGATCGGACGATAACCGGTGTATTCAACACGATATAGCCGTAGACAGACTGGAAACATGGAAACATAAAATTAATATAACATTATTAACATTAATAAGAGTTTCGTAATAAGGCATTCATATGCAACAAAACTCTACCTCTTTTAAATTTTTGTAATGAATTTTTGAATTTATCAAAAAAAAATGTATATCTACAACATTTGATTACGATTATAAATTCAAATATTATTTTTTTACAGCTTTATGGAAATGTTGTTTTCCTGTGAATTTTCATTACGATTATTTTTGAAAATTTTAGATAATTATCCACCCTATTATAGTCAGTTAAGTGCCATACGTGATGGCGATCATGTCTCGAAAGAATCATGACTGACTGGGCAGAATATTATCCCGCAGTAGGTTGCCATTGCTTTCTGCGGTAGACTGGTTGTCGAACAAGGCTATAGAACCCAATCTGTCCTATTATTTAACCCATAATTGGAGGGAAGAGACCTTTCCAAAGCGTATTTGTGCGTAAGTGAATGCAAGGAATTCAACTGGAATTCGAACTCGGTATAAGAAACGATATACAGAAGTTTCAAGGTTGCAGTTCTTACAATAGTGCAGAAAATCGATAATATATATATATATATATATAAAAGGCAACATGTTTGTGTTTGTGTGTCTGTTTATCTGTCTGTATGTCCTTTATACAAATCCACAATTTTTATCCGATTCTCACCAAACTTTACACAAATATTCTTTAGACTGAGTCTGAACTCCAGGACCATGTATTAGTTTTAAAGCTTTCATTACACCCGAGCAACGCGGGGCTATACTGCTAGTATATATATATATATATATATAGTTTATAATAGAACCATACATTTAAATGCAATGTAATGTGTTATGACCAGATTTAAACGTGATTTTATTAAGTGTGGGTTGTTTGGATTTAATGTAGATGGCCTCCAATATCTGAAGGTTTTTTTTTTACTGTGTGTATGAGTGAGGATTATTGTATTGTTGACTAAAATCTGTCTGATATTACCTACATGGCTATGTTTTTCTAAGAAATGCTGTTTAATTGTACTCTAATTAGAAATGTGACGGGTTCTGTTAACATTTCAAGCTCTCACGCGGTGTGACGTCATAGAACCGCATTACAGATTTACAGCGATTGCTATTTTTGGTAACTGTCATTGTTGCTTAGTAAAGTTTATGTCAACACAAAATAAAATCGTCACTGATGGTGGATGTTTTATGTTAATGCCCTTGTAACCTCTCTGAAGATGGCTCATGTGAGCCGAAAGCTTAGAACCAACTTAATAAAAAATTATCCAAATGTTGGAGAATTTTGTCTTTATTTTCACCTGTAATTAAAGCCAAAATACGATTTTTAAAACGGCTCGTGATTAAACATAATAGACATTCATTGTCTCTTATATTCAATAGTATATGTTTAGAATATATATATTTATATATATATATATTGTAACAAAGTTGTAGAATACGTAGGTTTTTTACCTACTGTTCATGCATTTACTTTTATAAAGAGTGCTCGATACAACGTAGAGCATTATATTGTAATGGTTGTTACAATGGTCTATAAATTCATAGTATCACTATACAAACATTTTCGCAGTTCGAAGCTGCTACGCGCGCTTCCCATCGGGTGATAAATTGATAACCCAAAGCGGTATCCCTATGACAATAAACTGACGACTAGATCATACTAAACTCCTAACCCACATTCACTTACATCGTTTCCATTAACAGCGGCGCTACTCCAATCACACATAGATAGCAGTAAAATAAACAAAAAATGTCTACCCTTCCTAAAAAAAACATAAATCCCAATTTAAGAAGTACCCAGACAAAATAAATAAGGAACCTGTCTTAAACTAAGCTACCTCTCATAACCCAAGCCCACATTCACTTAAACATCATATTACTATATATAAACCGTTTTCACCATTTAATTTTCATTTCAACTTATCACCCGATGAGAAGCGCACGTACAGCTTCGGAACGTGAAAATTTTTGTGTAGTAATACAATGAATTTATAAACCATTGTAACATCCATTACAATACTATATATATATATATATATATATATATATATATATATATATATAGCGGTTTTTATTGTAATAGAGACGCGACGGAATAAATATTGCAAAAGATATATAAAATAATAAATCATTGTTAAAGAGCTAACACACAGCCAGAGCTTTCATAACTGGTAGTAAGGTTTAATAACTGGTAGTAAAGAAAATAGAATGAGCCAATGCTGCCTCGCCATTGTATCTCGCTCCATGACTGCGTACCAAAAAATAAAAAATACATATATACATATTTTTAAAACGCAGAATAATTACAAGTCTAGATTCAAGCTGGAAAATTTTATAAATTGTATCAAACTGGCTAACCAGGCCTGGAAATTAAAAGAAAACAGCAAATACCCTGATATAAAATGAGGTATAATAAAAAATATCCAAACCTTACAACGGTGGTGATGCCTGGAGATTGAATAGAAGAATAGTTAGTCATAATAATATTTTCAGAACAAAAATATTACTAAATGAAATAATGTTCATATGTAATCACACCAAAAATACTTTTAAGGATCCTTAAGTAACTCCTCCCTAATTTTGAAAATTCAGTTATTTTAAATTTCCAGTCGAACGTACGTAACAATCCCTTTTGTACGTTTGAAAAATTAGTTATTACAAATCGACTGAAGTTACAAAAAGTTTGAAACCAAGGTTGCGTAAATAGCTGGTTTCAAAATGAAAAATATTCAAAACCTTTACATTATATATGTGTTGATCACTTTTTAAAACAACTGTTTAATTATGACCGAATACTGATTAAAAATAATTATATATATATATATATATATGTGTGTGTGTGTGTGTGTGAAAGAGAGAGAGAGAGAGAGAGAGTGTGTGTGTGTGTGTGTGTGTGCGTGTGTGTGTGTATAAATATACAACGGTCTTTATTATAAGAGAGAATATATATATATACCTTCTGTCACGCTCAAAGGAGAGCGATAAACGAATTCAAGATGCAGTTTCCTTCCATTTAACCTTGCTTCTGCTTGGATCGGTTGCGCCACAATTCATAGCAGCGAAATACGTAATTACTTTCCAAGCACTCTCATAGAAATAGATCATATATAAGAGTCAATTTTGGGCGATCATGTCTCTTTTGATCCATGATTGACTAGGTAGATTTTCCTGTAGTAGATGGCTATTTCTTTCTACGATAGATTGATTGCCACCAGAGGGTACAGAACCTAATCTATTCTGCAATTTAACCCATAGCTATAGCCAGGTATTAAACTGTGTCCTCAAGGACACATGGCCCATTAGATAAAATCGTTCGTTAGATCCAGTGACTTGAGCCAAGTTGTGAGTACAATACCTGGCTACAGCAGTGGTGAAAAATAACTTAGAGAGTTGATTTCAAGGAGATAAATAAGACATCCGGAAATTGTTGGTTGTTTTGCTTTTATGGCATATCAACCTCGGCGGGTCATTTATTGCCAACTAATTTTTTTATTTATTTATTGCTGGTAATACCTTTTTCTTTCAACAATTTATTGTTGTTTTTATATTAGTTTTGAGTCTAGTAATACTTTTTTCTTTTCGAGTATCAAGATTCATTGGGATTTGTTTTTAAGGGCAGGGTCCCCAAGTCCGACTCTGTTATTTAACCCATAACTGGAGGGGAGGGACGGATTAATACCTTTCCCAAGGGTACCAGTCCTTAATTGAATGCAGGGTATTCAACTGGAATTCGAACTCGGCTCACCGATTTCTCTTTCCGAGCCGATATCCACTGCACCACAACGCACATCCGTAACTAAACGCTTACAGCACCTGGTATTCCCAAGCGGTCACCCATCTAAGTACTGATCAGGCTCAACGTTGCTTAACTTCGGTGATTGAGCGAGAACCGGTGTATTCAACGATATATGTCCGTAAGCACATCCGGAAGTGGCTTGACTCAAAGAATAAGAACAATATACCCCAGTATTCGAAATAAAGGGTTCGATGCGAAATTTTAATCACCTGAGGAAAGTCAGAGCGTACAACGGCCGAAACGTCGTGAATATGACTATATAAATGAGGACAACAGTACGAACAGTGTAAACAATGTAAATAATGTATTAACGCAATAAGGCCGCATGTTCATTACATCACATACCTAGGCATATGCGCGATCGCTGGCCCTTGGTATGGAGTCATTTCATGTGAACAGCTGCAAGGCTTCAAAAAGCGTGTTTATGGTTCTTAATTATTCCTGTCTTTACAGCTCTTTTTACTGTTCTGCTTTGTGTTCGCTCATTCTTATCAAAATTTCCCACCAGCGACTCGTCTTCATTTTTGTTTCAAACACTCTAGTATGAAGCGTCCTTGAGATATTGTCGTCGCATGACATGGGAGTCTTGTCAAGCAAAAAGCTGTAACAATTTCAGGACGGGAATGATCATGGCTATCCACATCTTTGTAGTACTTATAAATGTGTATCTTTCTATTATCCATCTCATACCCTGTTCTGCCATCTATTTTGACAATCTTATTAGGTACAGTGGATATCGGCTCGGAACGAGAAGCCGGGGAGCCGAGTTCGAATTCCAGTTGAATCCATTGTATTCACTTACGCGCAAATACCCTTGGGAAATCCGTCTCTTCCTTCCAGTTATGAGTTAAATAGCAGGACAGATTGGGTTCTATAGCCTTGGTCGGCAACCAAGTCTACCGCAGAAAGTTAATTGCAACCTACTACGGGATAATCTTCTGCCCAGTCAGTCATGTCTCGAAAGAGACATGATCGCCCAAGCTTGTATCACTTAAGGGAGTTAACTGACTGATTAGGTAGTTATTTGCTGTTTCTCTTTGCCCTTGTTCTCTTTAATATGTCCTCGAAGTATCAAATTCTCAAAGACCTCATTTTGTGTCCCAGAAATGTTAAGTGCTACTTTCTAATTCTGACGACATTTTTCTTAAAGTTACCTCGTTGTTCACATTTTTGATGACTGGTATTCTCAGTATCCTTCTGTAGAACAATATAACTGTTGCCACAAGTCTCCTCTTCCTCTATGAGGAAATGATCCTGCGTTCACCATTGTGTATGAGCTCTGAAAATTAACGGCACTGGTGTCACAATTTCTTTTAATTCCAAAGAACCAACTACATGGTTTTCCCTTGGAGTGTAATGCACTTTTTCATCCTTCGCTGCCACACTGCTGAGTGGATTCTTCTTGAATGTCCCTCTGCTCTCTCGTTACGACCCTCTTGATGATCTCCACACCTTCAAATCGGGCACCCTTGATGTTCTCCTTGATTATGGGTAAAAGAAGAATGCCATACGGAGCAAGATCAGGTGAATAGGGAGGTTGTTTCAGTACAGCAACCTTCTTAACGTCCAAAAGCTATCGGATGCTCAGGGCATTGTTAGCAGGAGCATTGTCGTGATGAAGCAGCCACGTTTTTACCACGTTTTAGAACTCTCGCATGTGAAATTATTTAATGGTTGCTAAGATTACAGTTATATACTTCCAAGATATCATGTTTGATAATAACACTGTTTATTTTTCTTGAGCTTATGACACATAGTCCGGTTACTTGTCGGATATTCCTCGGAGGAGGACTGACATGTTATAACAGTTCATCGCAATTTCTTCTTTTTTTATTTCTAAAGAAATGCCACTGTTTCTTAATAAATATTAGCTTTTTGAACGCAACTTCGGATTTCGGTGTCATATTATTTCTATATTAAATTGATCGATTTCAGTATCTCCATTTTGAAAATTGAATGCATGTGCGTTATAGGATGTCGTCACGGAACAGGAAATTGAAAAGCCGAGTTTGAATTCCAGTTCATTTCGTTGCATTCACTGACGCGCAAATACATCTTCTCCCGCCAGCTATTAGTTAAATATCAGGGCAGATTGGATTCTACAGCCTTATTTAGCAACCTGCCTATCGCTAACCTACTGCGGAAATTCATGTCTCTTTAGGCATCCTTACGATTTCGGAATCTCCTGCAACTCTTCTGGACTGTCTCCTTGTTTAAGTTCATCATTGATCTTAAAAAGAGTTTTGTTGGTCATTCGCTCAATTGTGCCCCACAAAGTGGTTTCTTTCCGAGGTGTTATGAGGCAAAATCTAAGGGGTGACGTGGACGCATAAATTGTCTGTCATCTATGTTTGGGTTTTTCTATTTGTGTGGCATAATACAGAGTCTTGCGCAAATCTACTATGCATTTGAAAAACAAGCAACGCGCATGCACGAAATTAGAAATTAAAAATTAATAGACAGATAGATAGATATGAATAGATAGATAGATATGAATAGATAGATAGATAGATAAATATGAATAGACTGAGATAGATAGATAGATAGATAGATATGAACAGACATAGATAGATTGATTGATTGGTTGTGTCTCTGTTCTTTTTACTTGTGGAGCTCGTTCACAGCTCATATCTGTACGTGGTGTTGTGGTGATACCGAGCAAAAGCAAGGGACCGGATGTTTGCTCTATGACGACCAGAAAGCAAATGACCAAAACTCGTCGGTGCGCATCCGAGTTCGCGCAGTTGTTCCGGTTGAAAAATAAAAATTAATCAAATATCAAATTTCCATTTCGCGAGCCTACGCGATTTTTATTTACCAGCCAATGGGAAGCCCAGAATCATATACAAGTGTGAAATCCCAAAACGAGCTGCTTATGCAGATATAAAAAGCCGAGACAGAAAGCAACCAACAGACAGACTGACGCAGAGACCCAAGGAGACGAATGTAATTAGTATCTCCCTTGACGAAGTCAAGTGTCCATTATGCTCGTCTCTTCACCTCTCTTTCTTCTCCGTCTCAAATCTACTTACTGACCTAAGGAGCGACTACTTCAAAGACATTCCTCACATACCTCCGCTCCCCACATTCCTAAGCATTAATTCTCTTTCAGCTTATTATTTTCCATGAATATTTTAACCTCCGTTGGACCTATATTCAAGTATTACTTTAATTCTAAAAACATTAATTGATATATATATATATATATATATATATATATATATATATATATATATATATATATAAATGGTATTTTCAACTCAATTTGCTTTTCTTGATTTTATAATCATTTTATGACTTATAGTGGGCTATCTACCACAAGGCCAAATTCCGTTAACCTGCAACAGTATACAATTACCCTTCACCCGAACAGACTCCCACCACAACTAGAAAAAGAAGAGATAAGATATCCCCTATAAAGTCGACGAGTTTTGGTCATTTGCTTTCTGGTCGTTATAGAGCAAACATCCGGTCCCTCGCTTTTGCTCGGTATCACCACAGTGTTTCTGCTAAGTAATCAGACCTTAGAATATTGATCGTTGTCTTTTCGTCGCTAGTTGTAATTTCGTCGTTAGATTGTCGTCATGGAGAAAAAATACGGTTATTGATCAAAAGTTTTAAAATTGGCGATTTGTTCAGGCCGCGATATCAGTTTCTCTACCTGTCCCTTTTACCTCTACTACATGCGATGTGTCTATAATACTTCAGATATAACTAAAATTAAAATGAAAGTTAATTCACCCCAAAATTTAATTCACCCCAAAAATATAAATAATTCATATTTACTAAAATTCATACATAATCCTAACAAAGCGAGGCACTTCTATTGCACACCGATTGGACTGACCGATATTTCTAAGTGCACGCTCACCACGATTAACAAGCTCAAAACAGATTTTTCTTTTTCGTTTTGAGATTGCAAAATCTTCCTTGTAAATACCTCGAATATTATCCGCACTAAGGAAATGTGAATAACTCCATAATTTTTGGTCATTTTTCATCATGAGAGTTGAATTTCTTGTAAGAAAGCTAAAAAAATTGATTTAAAATTTATAATTTTAAAAGAGAGCCCAAACCTTAATAAAAACAAACAAACGTTGATTTGAAATTAATAATTCTTTGGTATGATAAGTAACTTTACATCATTCGGAGTGAATTAAAAGAAAGACGGTCCTATATTTGTAACATAAAAAGACAATGAACTTATTTTAGCCGACGCGTATTGTTCACTGGATTTTATCAAGGCAAATGAAGGACCTTATAAAAAGTCGAACAGAGTATGAAACACATCGTCTAAGATAAGTTTTCTTTTTGTCTATATATGTAGGGAGAGAAAGGGGGAAAGAGAGAATGAGAGAGAGAGAGAGGAAATGAGAGAAAGAATGCGAGAGGAAGGTTGAGAGGATGGAAAAGAGTGAGAAAGGGGTAGAGAGAATGAAAGAGAGACGAGAGAAAAAAATGAAAGAGAGAGTAAGTAGGAGAGAGAGAATGAGAGAAAAAGTCAAAGAAAAATAGTTGGCTTCTGAAAAATGAATTCGGATAAAAAGAAAAGAAAAGTAGGTCAAAAGAAAAAATGTTTTATTTAATTTAAAATTTAATGATTTAAAATTGCAATAAAAAGCAAGATGCTTATTATCTTTCGTTAATAAACCGAACAGAATTGTTTGATGACCCCAATTTGTTCTATTTTAGTCGACGAGAAAACCGAGAATACCCTTCTGTTTTAGTTCGTTTCGGTCTTACGATAGTTCAGCAGACATTGAAGTATGTAGCGTGTGGTTCTCGAAGAAATTTCAAAAAAGAAAGAAAGAAAGAAAGAAAGACATGGAAAAGGAAAAACTAGTAAAGAAACTTTGCTTTGGCATTGTTTTGATGCGTTTCATTAATGTGAAATCCGATCAAGCTGCATGCTGGGATGTCAAATCTGGAAGACGTCGGATCTTATCTCACTCTTATATATATATATATATATATATATATATTACAGAAAAGTGAAAGAACACGTATATTAAAACCCACTGTTCAAGCATTTACTTTTATAAAGAGTTCTCGATACACTACCGGCCATAATTATTAAGCCACCCCAGTTTTTTAAAAGAAATGATGTATTTCATACTATGTTTAGTATTTATTGCCAAGTGGATAATTCTAAATGAAAATAGAATTGTTCTTTTGTTATTATTACTTTGCAAAATTTTACAAGGCAAGGAAGCAAAGATGAATTTGTTCGAATCACCCTAAATTTTGTTCATTCTTTTATTGATGAAACTGCAATATAGGTAATTATTAAATATTTATAAATTCATTTGATGCACATATTGTGCAGTGTTAACAAAAGAACCATTCTATTTTCATTTACAATTATTCACTTGGCAATAAATACGAAAAAATAGTATAAAATATATCATTTTTTAAAACACTGAGGTGGCCTAATAATTATGGCCGGTACCATATATATATATATATATATATATATATATATATATATATATAGTAGCAGCCATAATATAAGGAACAGAAACAACAAAGACATAAATGTGTGTATTACTTTAAAAGTAATGCATGATTAGCAGTGAAATTTTTACTGAATAAAGATTAGGGTGTAATGCATAAATATTATAAAAAGTTACAAAAATTTACACAATAGCTTTTTTTTAAAATAAAGACTAAATGGAACAAAGGAAATAAGCTACTGGACAAAAGTTAAGGAACGATCTTGTTAATACTTGATTGTGAACAAAATATCAACAAAATTTAATATTTGATAAACATCCCCTTATTTTCAATGTCTTCTCTACATCGTCGACCATATGATCTAATTAATTTCTTGCAAAAATCAGCAGTAATTATCTCCCATTTGTCTTTCAATAACTCCCATAAGTGATCCTGGGTTTTCGGGTTTCTTTTCTGAACCCTTTCTCCAGTTATCTTCCAAACATTTTCTATTGGATTCAGGTCGGGTCTCTGGGCTGGCCACTTCATTAGGACGATTCCTTCTTCTTCAAATAAAGCCATAACCTTCTGAGCCTTGTGGCAAGGTGCATTGTCCTGCATGAAAATAGAAGATTCATAAATATTATGGTGTAATCTTGGTACCACATACTGCTGAATATGCCTTTTGTAAATCTCAGTATTGATATTGCCATGTACGCTGATGATAGGACCAACTCCTGTAGATGAAATCATTCCCCACGCCATCACACTACCGTCACCAAACTTAACGGTTTTCTTGGCACATTGAGAAGACAGTCTTTCACCTGTTCTACGGCGCACGTAAGTTTTGCCCTCAGAATTAAATATAGTAAACTTGGACTCCTCACTAAATTGAACTGTATCCCATTGTGCGTCAGTCCAAACAACATGTTCTCTCGCATACTCCGGGCGTGCCCTTTGGTTTTGTTTTCAAATGAGTGGCTTCGAAGCTTTTTACATTTTTTAACCTGCGAGCAACCGTTTTCCTTGAGATCTTATTACCTGTCTCTTCATTAAATTTATGGGCAATTGATATAACAGTTTTCAAAACGGTTTTTTGCAGATATTCTAACAATTCTTCAATTCTCTCTTTGTAATGTTCTTGGAGGTCTGCCGGCTTTTAGTTTTGCATCTAACGTTTAATCGGTTTTATACCTGCTAATTACACGATGAACGACATTTTTAAACCTATGAACAATATTAGAAATTTCTGAAATTGATTTTTCTTGATAGCGATAATGAGTTTTTTCTTCAAAAGTGAACGTTTTGCGTGTAGAATTTGCCATATTGCTTAAAAATTATATTGATAAATGAACTTTTACTTATTGTTGAAAAGGTCCATCAAGTTATACATCAATGTAAATTGAAAGTTTATGCAAATTAATTATTAACATCGTTCCTTAACTTTTGTCCAGTAGTGTATTTCCTTTCTTTCATTTAATCTTCATCTAAAAAAAAATGTAATTTTTTGTAAATTTGTATAATATTTATGCATTACACCCTAATCTTTATTCGGTAAAAATTTCATTGCTAATCATGCATTACTTTTTAAGTAATACACATATTTACGTCTATGTTGTTTCCGTTCCTTATATTATGGCCGCTACTGTATATATATATATATATATGTATATGTATATATATATATATATATATGTATATATATATATATATATATATATGTTTGTGTTTATATATATGTTTGTATATCTATAATATGTGGGAGTGTACGTGTATATAAATGTGTTGTATGCGTGTATATATATATATATATATATATAAGAATAAGGTTAAAAAAATAAATTATATATATATATATATATATATATATATATATATATATATTGACCTATGTCGATGTCACGACTCGGAGTTTATTAAATTAAAATCTATTAAACGGTTTTTAATATGTACTTCATCGTTGCATAACACATTAAACTCCCAGTGGTATTGTCGACGTAGGACAATATGTATATTTATTAATATATATAAAATAGTATTTTTCATACTACATTGAGCACTGTTTTATTAACACCTGCATAGTATAATTATACACGTGTGTACCTTTATAGATATATTTATTAGTTCACATTACAGTTAAATTATTTAAAGCAACCTTGGTATTTTCCTAAATTGACCCCATAACTATTTGATTTGTACTTTGAATAAAAGAAAATAATTATACACGCTTAAAAATATGAAATAAGTTTTTATTTATTATAATTATTTTCTGACAAAAGTAAAAAAAAAATCATTTTATGATTTCGTCAAAATATTCTACTTAAGCTTTATTGTTGCAGCACAGACTATTGGCATTGTTTCCAGAAATTTCTCAAAAGTTTGGTATTTGGTTCCATTCTGTTTTTCAATGACTCTAAGAATTCTTTTGCATGTTTTGGAATGGACAGATGTTTGTCTTCTGTCCAGTCAATCTCATGCTATTTCTTGAGATGGCTTCA